>CABHPQ010171553.1:0-42977 GCA_902168405.1 Peromyscus aztecus | reverse complement strand
TGTGTGTGTGTGTGTGTGAGAGAGAGAGAGAGAGAGAGAGAGAGAGAGAGAGAGAGAGAGAGAGAGAGAGAGAACAATTAGAATAGCAAATTGAATTCATGTGCAGGTTCCTCTGGATGTGTATTTTGTTCTGAACTTCAGTTTCTGCCTTTAATTCTTTCTAAAATTATAATCCAAGTAATTTAGACCCAACTCCCATTAAAAATAAGCCAAGTAAAGTCATGACAATAGTAGTTCTTAGTTTTTAAAAGTATCAAAGAGACAGCAGGATACTGAATAATTACTAGAATAAATATAGAGACGAGATCCCAGAGAAATAAAGTCAGGACTGTGATCCATTTTCACTTGGAGGTCACCAGGAGCTCGTAAAGTAGTGAATCTGAGACATTACCTATGAGAATGGTAGTCACGCCTTCAACCCTGACACTCAGGACGTACAGACAGACAGACTTCTGAGGTTGAGGCCAGCCTGGTCTAGCTAGGAAGTGCCAGGCCAGCCATAGATCCTGTCTCAAAAGAGGAAAAATGAAAAGAAAAGAAGGAAGGGAGGGAGGAAGGGAGGAGGGAGAGAGGGAGGGAGGGAGGGAGGGAGGGAGGGAGGGAGGGAAGGAAGGAAGGAAGGAAGGAAGGAAGGAAGGAAGGAAGAAGAAAGGAAATGAAAGAGTTCCATAGTTTAGTCTGTACAAGCCCCTACCCAAGATACTGAAGGCTGTTTGGTTTAAATTTCTAAAACGTACTTTCTCATAAAGCTAGAGACCAAAAATTAATGTTTCCAGAACCTTTGTCTTCCTGGAGAGCTTTCTTGCTTGTTGGCAGGAAGACATAGCTGCCTTCTTATTGTGTCCTCATATGAAACAGGGAGGGGAAAGAGGAGGGAGGAGGAGGAGGAGGACACTCCGAAGTCTCATAGAGACACTAATCCTGTTGGATCGGTGACCCACCCTTATGATCTCATTGCCTTACTTACCTTCTGACTCCAAGAATAGTAACATGGGGGCTTAGAGCTTCAACACATGGATTTCCATATGGCTAATGTTTGTAATACTGAACCAAATGTGAAAACTCATAGCTTTAAGGTAACGGGGCCTGGAAGTGACCTAACTCTGCACAGAACTACACGTTCCTTAGGGGATGGGGAGTGGTGGAGAGAACCTCAGAACTAGAGCAGAGTCTCTGGGATGACTGTGTATCTCAGTCAACAGCAGCTAAGAGAGTAGTCATTCACAGCATGAACCTTAAATCTAACGACCTGTTTATACACGTGCCAGACTTTACTTATCAAAGGTTGTTTAACTGGAATCGATGGGAAAAAATGGGTTGATCTGGGAGAAGTTAGTGGGAGGAGTTGAGGAAGAATATGATCAAAATTCAGTGTAGGAAATTGTCAAGGAATTAATCAGAATACTTTTAAAGGTTTATCCACATACTACAGCACCTTTTTACTGGCACTTGACGCAGAGCTCAAAGATTCACCACAGCGTCTGGTATTTGCTGAGGACATTTTAATTCCCCTCTCTTACCTCTGCCTCTTTCTGACTCACATCTTTCCTTCTCCTTTTGCCCTCTTGACCTTTCAACACGCAGCCTCAGTTCTGGTCTCAGCTGTTTTCCCACAACATCGTGAGTCACTGGCAGGTTGTGTCCGTCATGTGGGAAATCATGTAAGGAAGAGGTTGAGTGAGGACGGAAACATGTAAAAGCTACTTGAGGACACCCAGAATTTTTCTCAAAATAGGACATTTGAAGGCTATTTTGTAATATTTAAAATTCCATCTATTTTAGTGGGTGCTGAATGACATGTCACTAAAACTACCAGCTGTTGGAGAAAACAGAAAAGAAATGAAAGACGAATTTCTGTCCATCAAAGGTTTCGATTTTACTGTCGCTGAAGGCAGCAAACGAAAGCGTATCAAGCAATCACGGAAACAATGGGAATTCAGAGAAGGCTGGAAAGGAAGCACAGCTTCAGCTGGGAATTCAAAAGGAAGTGGTTTCTAAGTGGCTGGGAAAGAACAGGAAGCACACTGCCCGGAGTGTGGGGGATGGGATGCAGGGATGGAACAGAGCGAGTGTGGGCTGGGAAACAACCATAAATCCATGTACTGAGTGGCTAATGTGCGCATATCCTATGTAAATTCCTCCACGTCACATGTGGGAGGCATTACTATCATTTGAAAAAGAACAAATGGGGATTGTAAATGGCATACACTGAGCATATTAATAGTAGAGCTGGAATTTGAAGTTAGGTCTGTGAGGCACCAAAGCCTGTTATAAATTATCACCCTGGACCGCATTTCATTAAGGTCAATTATAAAAAGTCTAACAAGGAAGGCAAATTTTAGCTATAGACAATTTGTGTGTATGTGTGTGTGTGTGTGTGTGTGTGATATGTATATGTAAACATATATATGGAGAGAAGGGAAAGGGAGGAAGAAACACGTTAAAAGCAGTTTTTAGAACAATTTATTTAATATTGATATAATAGAAAAACATATAATCCATGTATGGCCAAGAGTTAGTTAGACCAGTTAACAGATTGCAGAGTCTGTCCAAGGCATGACATGTTACAGTTTAGGACTAAGATGGTGGACACTCAAACAGAGAGCAGGGGCTGAAATCTGAAAATCAGTTTAAATAAAAAAAGAAAGACAAACAAGGGAAAAGTCAAATACATTCTCAGAGAGATGGGGATTAAAAAAAAAAAAAAAAAGATGTACCACCAACGGGCAAACAATACAGAGAGCAGGTAACCGTCATTAGAGAAGAGTGTGCTATGACACAGTCAGCTTAAAGAGGTGGCGGGAATTCCAAGGCCAGCTTGTCCTAAGGGTTCTGAATAAGAGAGCACAGGAGGATGAACAGGAGGCAATAGAGCAATGAAGCATCAGGGTGTGACTTACAGGTGAGAGATGACAAGGCGCTAAGTGATAAAGAATGAGAGAAGTCCCGTGCCCCCCCCCCCCCCACTACCACTTTCTTGGCCTCAGCAACTCTCCATTGCCTGCTTCCCCTTGGTGTGCACGAAGGGCTAGGCCTGGGTTTTGCAATGCAAAGGCCATTTCTGCCCATGTCTGTTTGTTTAGCTATGTTTATACCATGACTCCTGTGTTATTTCTCTGCCATCTTAAGTAATAGGGACAGTAATGACAGAATATTCTAGTTTCAACTCTTGCACTGATGGTATGATATACTTATATACCATGTTGTCTCAAGGTAAACACGAGATTCAACTCAATCACTCTAGACATTAAAATCTGGAAGTCAGCCTGTCTAATCAAGCTACTCTCATACCTCTCTAACAAACATGAACTTTGATACATTAATTTGGATAAAGCTGAGTTGTTAAGAAAAAAAAAATTTCAAAATCTGGAGGCTTAACCATAGAAAATTTAAATTTTCACTCGTAATACTACAAATAGCATTTGAGGCCTACTGGGCTATTTTTGAGGCCTCCTCACAGTTTCTGTCTTAGAGGCAAAGGGGCCTTTCCCTTTTCCTGGAGAGGAAGAGAGAGATGGGGGAAAGTCAGTTTCCTTTTTATGAGCTAAGACAGAAGCTTCACTGCACTTGTATTTTCATCTCATTAGTCAGGACTTGGGGACCACACAAGGGTTCCTGGGACAAAAAGCCCCTCGGTGGATATCGTCTGTGATCAGTTCAGAGGGCAGGAATCCGGGCGACTGAAGACCCATTACAAGTTCTCCTTCTCATTATGTGTTACTCTTCATTCAGTTTCCTCTCCAGGGGTCAAGCTGATTTCCAACGTGACGACTTTATCCTGTACTGCCCATGTTACATGTTACGTATGACTATTTGAAGCAGAGCTACAGCGTCGCTGAGACTTGCCTTTGCCTGCCGCACCTCGCTTCATACGAACTGGCTGCTTCTGGGGAACATGTTTTGGAAACTGTGCTCATTATCAAAAGAGAAAATGTGATCTTTCCTAAGCAGTCAAGAGCACCCAATGACAGCCATCCTGCCACAGGTTGATAACGAAAAGCCCTCAGATCCTGATTTACCCCCGTCTCCTTAACGAAGTGAAGGCCAGCCAGTGAGCATGGAACCACTTCCCCCTCTGCGGAGGATGTCAGGACACCCCACCATAGGTGAATTCATAACCACTTGAGTTATGAATGCATAGGGTGAAGGAAAGGATATTTCTGGAATTTGTTTCTTGGAAATCTAGTCTTAACAGGTGGAATAATGTTCTGTCCTGTTAGCTAATAAGCTAGATTGGAATTCTATGTAGAAGCAGAAACTAGCTGAAATCATGTCGGATTCTCTTTGGCGTGGCCCTCCTTCAAGGACAAAGAAGAGAAAAATTAATCAGTAGAAAAGTCGCTAGAAATAAAAACACAAATTAACAAAGAAGATTAGGGGAGTTTTTACTCCGATGACTAATGCTGTGGTTTCGGTTACTGGAAGAAAATAACAAGTGGCCAACCCTGTGTGGGGCCCTGTGGTTATGTCAAACCCTGTGGGCTGAGGCTAGGCCACCAAGTTCATCAGGGTTTTCTGATTGTATCACCTCCTTTTCATTTTATTATCATTTGAAGCCTTGTTTTTTGTTTTTTGGGTTTTTTTTAGATGTATTACATAGTGGAATTAATCACCTTAACTGAATATAGTCAAAGTATAGGTTTCAAAATATTGAACTGGTTTTCTAAGAACAATATCACAGCTCCTTATGTACTTACTCATTTCCTAATGAAGGTTTCCAGTGAGGCATTCTGTTTCCTGGAAAGTCCACGTTTGCAATGTAAACCATTATTCTACATCATCTCAGAGTGGTAGTCATTCCGTTTTAGCTATATGAGGTGGATTATGCCAAGGCTCATGTTGAATGACCTGATCACCTGAATTAACAAAACACAGGAGTTTTGTCCAGTGGGACTTCCTCATAGACCAACCGCATTCTCCCACAGGCTAATAGTTAGGAAGCTATTGAAGAGAGTCCTTAAAAACTGTGATAGAGATACTGAAGTGTAGCTCTTCACAACTGATGACTTCTGGAGGTGGGTAGGATAGGAGAGTGGGGAAGGACTCAGTTTTGTTTTTTGTTTTGTTTTGTTTTCTTTTGTTTTGTTTTGTTTTGTTTTAAGGATCTGGTTACTGGCAGTGTGACCATGCTCCAATAAACATATGGGCAACACAAATTGGACTTGGTATTGGGGGGGGGCGTACAAGGGTTGAAGGGTGAACCTGGGAAGAATGGGAAGCAAGTGTGATCAGGGTGCATTGTACAGAATTCCCAAATATTTAATAAAAATATTATGTTGGTGCTCAACTATGTCCATAGCAGCACTATTTGTAATAGCCAGAACCTGGAAACAACCTAGATGCCCATCAACCGAAGAATGGATTAAGAAAATGTGGCACATATACACAATGGAGTACTACTCAGCAGAGAAAAACAATGACAGTATGAAATTTGCAGGCAAATGGATGGAACTAGAAAATATCATCCTGAGTGAGGTAATCCAAACCCAGAAGGACAAACATGGTATGTACTCACTCATAAGTGGATTCTAGATATAAAGCAAAGAACAATCAGACTGCAACCCACAGGACCAGGGAGGCTACTTAGCAGGGGGGACCCTAGGATGACTGTGGCTTAGAATAAGTTTTGGTTTTAGTCAAAAAAATAAATAAACAAAAAACAAAACAAAACAAAAAAAGAAACTTTTTACTCAAAAAATGATAATAGTAATAATGATAATAATAATAATGATATTAAGAACAACAACATCAACAAACTTTCTGTTTTCAGGCTTAGTACCAGGCAGGTACTCTGACCCTTGCCTTGTGTGCCTTCCTTGAGACGATTGTCACACCAGCCACCGGGAGTTGGTAGGATGGGAAGCATGGTGAGCAAAAGGGAGCCTGAGTCCAGAGCAGAGGACAGGGATTGAGCTGGCTTGCAAACTTGTAATGTTTTGAAAACTTTGAATAACACTTTTAAAAAAAAAAAAAAAAATATATATATATATATATATATATATATATATATAATGTTGGTGGGAGAATGCTGTTTTTATTTAAAGAGAGAGAAAGAAAAGAAGAAATAAAGAAAGGAAGGAAGGAAAGAAAGGAAGAGAGAGAGAGAGAGGGAGAGAGAGAGAGAGAGAGAGAGAGAGAGAGAGAGAGAGAGCGAGCAGGTTGAGTGAGCCAGTAAGCAGGACTTCTCTATGGCTTCTGCTCCAGTTTCTGCCTCCAGGCTTCTGCCTTGAGTTCCTGCCCTGACTCTCTTTGATGATAGACTGTTATGTGGAAGTGTAAGCAAAATAAACCCTTTCCACCCCCTCAAAAAAGACTGTATTAAAGCATACCCCTGTAATTCCAGCACTCAAATAGCTGAGCCCAGAGGACTGTAAGCCCAAGACTAGCCTGAGCTACATAGCAAGACCCTGTCTTAAAAAAAAAAGAGAGAGAGAGAGAGAGAGAGAAGAGAAAAGAAAAGAAAAATAGTTTTCAAGTAGAAAACTTAAAATGCTAACATAGCTACATTAGATTTGTAAAGTATTTCTGTGCTTCTTTTTTCTTTTGCTTCTGTACTTCTTAAGAGTTTTCTCAAGTAACTTCAATGCCTACTGATGTTTTATTATCATCTAGTGACTTGCTGTTGAGAATTATAGAAAACTAACATAGAAACAGATAATAAAGTGAGCAGTGACTTATGAAGTACTCAGTTTTTGTATCACTTTCAATTATTTTCATATGCCCAGGACTTCACATCAAAATTTACCCAAGAACATGGTAGGGTTTCAGATAAGCACTTTCTATGGCTTTCAATCAAGCAATATTTAAATGACCAAAATGCGTTTTTGCACGTCTTGGTCACTTGAGAGTCACAAATAATCACTTGCATTCAGAAGACAGAGTCCTGGGAAACAGCTCTGCCTGTGAAACTCCAATGTGTCATTTTATCAACAACTCATACTCTAGGTGTCTGATCAAACCAGCAATTAAACCCTCTACGCACTGCAGAGATAAAATCAGATTAAAATCAAATCATGGCACCTTGTCAAACACTTCCCCACTTAAAACCAAGAAGACCAATAATCCCTTTCCTTGGATACCAGCATCTTCAAATGATAAGGTAAAGTACCATTAGCAAGTCCTAGCTCAAAGAGGCGGTGATTGTTTTATGTATCCTATGACCCTAACAGTAACCGGTGCTGTTGCCTCCTTCTACTCTCCAAGTGTGACATATGTGTTCTCATCCACAAGCTATTCATTTCGAAGTGGATCCTACATGAAATCATAACCTGTTATTACAGTAAAGTTCTCCAACCTCTACAGGACATGAGCAATGCCTTTCTTATTTACCTCAATGTCCTAGTATCTGGCACAAATATGTTCAATAATTCTTCTTATTTTTTCAAGACAGGGTTCCTCTGCATAGCCTTGGCTGGCCTGGAACTCACTCGGTAGACCAGGCTGTCCTCAAACTCAGAGATCCACCGGCCTCTGTTTCCTGAGTGCTGGGATTAAAGGTGTGTGCCACCACCACCTGGTATGTCCCACCACTGCCCAGCAATAATTCTTAATGGATTGGTGGATTAATAAACAAGTTCCAAGAATTTTACTCACCACTCTATAAAAATGGCTTTTGTCAAGGATATCAACAACTTCGTTGCTAAGATCAGCTGTCAATTTCCAATCATTTTATTTTGCCCATCCAAATAGTGTTTATGTTGGTCTTCCAACTTCATTGCTCACAAATTTTAACCGTTTTTTTCTGGTTTCTCTTCACCACAACCTCAAGATCCAAGTAGTATTCTTCTTTGTGGCTGTAAATGACATTGACATCTGCAACTTACCCTAAATACCAGGCTATCTGCTGATTGAAGTCCTCACTTAGCTACCTAATGCTAATCTCAAAGTCAGCAAGTACGGGACTGAATTCCTGCCTCCCACTCTCCCATGCACACCCCTCTAACCCAACATGCTCTCTTTACATTTGTCCCTGTATCATTTGATGGTTTTTCTATCCTCCGGATGCTCAGTTACCCACGATTCCATTTCCATCAAGTTGACTCCAAAGCACAAAACTGGCTTCTCCTTCCTTCATCTTCCATTGCTCACCATGCTTTGCATCGGCAGGTCCTGTCTAAGAACCAGCAGATGAGCAAACAGTGGTTTGCAAGTTTTCTGTCTCTTGGTACCGAGGACACTTTAGATGACAGAGTAGAAATAGGCACCCACAGGCATTACATGCCACTGCCTCCTAGTTAGATGACTGTTTCTGCCTGTTTTACCACGACAAAATATTCTCCAAGAACAACTTGCAGAAGGGATCATAGTTCCTGAATTTTGGTCCACCGTGGCCCGGGGCAGGGAGTAGGGGTATGACGGAGACCAGCTCACAGCATGGTAGCAGGAAAGGGGAGACTCAGGAGTGATGATGACCATACTCAGTTATGTCTTCTCCCTCAGTCAATCCTCTAAGGAAACATCATCACAAATAGCCAGTGGTGTGGTTCATTAATTTCCTCACTCCTTCTCAAGTTGACAGCTGCAGCTGAACACCCCAGGTCCATCTCTGTCACCTTGATACACAAAACGTCTCCTTAAATCTAGCACTGTCTTGCCCTTAGTGTGCATTCAACAGAATGCCGAGATCAATTTCTAAATGCAAAGCAGATCACGTCACTTCTATGCAAAAATAAAACTAAACTCTTATTATCCATTTGCTGGTTTAAAGGCGAGGTACTCAGTTTGATAATAGTAAAAATATTTTTTAATTTGTGTGCTTTCATTTTCCAAATCATTTTCACATAGAGTGGTGCATTTAACTTTTGTATTACCTCTTGATCTTGAATCTGGTGCTGTGGCAATATTCTTCTGACGCCCATAGCCTCACCCTGACACACACACACACACACACACACACACACACACACTGCAGGTTTCACTTTCTACAGGCTCAGTTATTCGGAGTCAAACGCTACCTATAAGAAGCTTCCCAGCTAAAGAATTCATATGTCCCGAATTGCATACTATTCTGGGTAGTGTGATGAAATTGTGCTGTGTTGCTCTGCCCAGCCCCATGACTTTATCCAGGGCATCCACTCTTTCTATTTGAGCCGCCTATTGCTCATACACAGACACCTCAGTTATTAGTACAACTGTAGACTACTGCAATGCAGGTTTTCAAGTGAGCCTTGTTTTACTTAATAATGGCCCCAGAGTGCACGAATAGTGATGCTCAAAAGTCAGATGGGGAAAACAATAGTAATAAAGGGTTTCTCTCTTTTTTTACATTTCTGTGTTTTCAATAATGTGTATGTTTGGGGGGAGGGTATGCGTGTGTTATGAGAATGCAGAGGACAGAAGAAGGCATTGAATTCCCTGGAGCTGGAGTTACAGACAGTGTGAGCCACCTCATGTGGATACTAAGTACTGAACTCAGGTCCTCTGAAAGAGCAGTGCATGCTCTTAACCACCAAGCCCTCTCTCCAGTCCCATAAAGTTAAATGTTCTTAATAAGAAAAGAAAAACGTCAAATGCTGTAATTACCTAAGATCTACCCCATAAGGTATTTTGAGAGAGACTACAGTCAAATAACTTTTTCTAATCTATTGTTAGAATTGTTTGGTTTTTTATGTTATTGTTAATCTTTTTTGTGCCTAATTTGTAAGTGAAACTTCATCATAAATGTATTTATATAGAAAGACAATGTAGTATATACAAGGCTCAATAATACCTACAGCTAAGGTGATGAGTATCTTAGAACATATCATATGTGGATAATGTAGACTGTCCTGTGTTGTGATTTTGTTAAAATTATGTTTCATTTCAGCAATTTGCATCTCATCATTTTCTGTATGCAGAGGTCCCATGTTGATGGATTCAATCAAGCACTGATCAAAATTATTTGGAAAAAAATTATACCTATGCTGAACATGTATAGATTTTTCTTTACATTATTCCTTTAAAAGTATACTATAATAATCGTTTACATATTATTTGTATCTTATTAAGTGTTACTGTAACCTAGAGGTAATTTACAGTATGCAGAAGGATGTGTTGGTCATATGCGAGTACTCTGCCATTTTATATGAGACCAGAAATCTGTAGATTTCTGTATATAAGGAGACTCTGGTGCTACAATAAGAGGGAAAGGATCAATATGCCTTTAACAATTTACTTCAAAATCATTTCCCAACATTAGAATGAAATACACTAACCATGCTATATAATTCCAGAGTATATTCACCCATTTAACTAAAAATGTATACCATTTGACCAACAATGTTCCAGCCCCAGATTATCCCTCAGGACCTAACAATAATAATAATTCTACTCTATGTGTATGAACTTGGCTTTTTTAGTCACATGTGAGGAGGAACTATACAATGTTAGTCTTCTGTACCTAGCTTATTTCAGTTAACACAATATTCTCCAGATTCATTCATTGTTGTTACAAGCATTTGGATTTCATTTATTGAGATGCATGCCCAAAAGTGCAAAACTTGGTATTTATATTCTTAGCTCTTTGAAGGAGGAGCTTCTGTATGGTTTCCTGTAATAGCTGAACTAGTTTACATTCTACCCAAGAGCATGCAAGTGTTCCTGTTTTTCTGTATCTTTGCTGGCACTTTCTTTGTCTTTTCAATAATAAGCAGATGTGTGTTAGTATCTCATTGTGGTTTTGGATTAAACACTTCTCTGATTATTAGTGATGCTACACCTTTCTTCATGTGTCTCATGATCTAAGTCTTGGCAATCCAGAGTCCTGTGAGGTACCAAAGGCATTTTTATTTAAGAGTTCAAGGGCCTAGAGCAGTGATTCTCATCCTGTGGGGCACAATCCCTTTAGGGGGTCGAATGACCCGAAACAGGGGTCGCCTAAGACCATCGTAAAACACAGGCATTTACATTAAGATTCATAACAGTAGAAAATACAGTTATGAAGAGCAACAAAAATAATTTTATGTTGGGGGTCACCACAACATGAGGAACTGTATTAAAGGGTCGTAGCATTAGGAAGGATGAGAACCACTGCCTTAACGTATCAGAAGTAACCAAAGAATTTCCCACATCATATGTGGGCAGCATGTAAGTTCTACTGATGCCCATGTTTGTGTGAATAAACACAAGAACTCGAGGAATGCATGTCTTTTATAATAAATAATTTCCCGAGCAGAAATAAAGGATTAGTCTTATAATATAATGGTAGAGGGGCTACAAGATTGCTAAATCAAGTATTTTACCAAAAATGTCTTTTATCTCTGAATAACGAAAGTCCAATCAAATTGACTCATACCAATAGTCAATTCATTAACTCTAGTAGTGGCTAACCTAAAAAAAAAAAAAAAAAAAAGTCCTATAGATAGATCCAGACACTCTACTTGTAACTCTATAGATCACTGTTTCTCTAATGAGGAAATCCCATGGAGTCTACCTGATAATCAAAGGAATTTATTCAGGGTTAACTCACAACAAGCATAAAGGTGTTGGTCTCGGAATCCAGGAGGAGTGGGACATGGTCCAACGCTGTTCTCTGGAAAACTCAGCCTTAATCGGCAGCACCAGCATCCACCACCACGAGGTAGCCAAGAGGGAGCAAGCAGGTAAGCACATACTCATCCCAGGTCTTAAGGGGTCCCCATCTCGGCCACGCCCCCGGGGGAAGGGCAGATACCTAGCAATTACCTGCTGCCTACTAGGGGTGGTGCTTCAGGGTACAGACAACCACCCCTACATTTCTCTTCCATAATTCTCAGGCATCGGTTTCTCAACCACTGCCAAACCTCAATACCAATAGCAAGAGATGACCTCCTACCCAGTAGGACTAGGGTGGAGAAAGGGGCTCTTCCCCACTGGTTCAAAAACAGTTCACTGGGTGATTCCCTGCTGCTTTCCATTCTTTAAGTATCTTGGTTTTAAACACATCCTGATTCTCAAGCCAGAGCAAACCCCATTCAAAGTCAGTAAAAGTGGTATTACAATGAAAATACAAGTGCTTTTACAACAAGAAAAGGGACTCTGGGTTACAGTGACAGTTGATGTGTATCATATTGTAAAATCCTCAGGGTTCTGATGAAAGCTTAGTCATGTATTTAAAGCAACATGATAGTAAGCAGGGTTGGTAAATTAATGTTTGCAAAGGCTTTTTCATTGAGAAAATTGTTGGAAGTTGTCTTTGGAGACTTGGGTTTTCTTTTTCCAAATGTTTCCAGATCTGTCTATTATGTATGATTTTGCCAAGTAACTTACTATGTCTACAGACATTTTCTCAACTTTAGAGTGATAAAATACATTAAAAGTCCACCCCCATGTTTCCCTGCTGCAAGCTGACAGTTGTAAGTGGAACAAACTAAGTGTTAAGAGTCAACAAAATGACCTGCCACACATGGCCTCACCATCATGTGGGAGAAGCAAGAAGGACGTGCTGGCTCTTGTCACTAGCCACAAAATTGTTTAGTGTTTGTGGTTGTTTGAATAGGAGTGATCCCCATGGGCTCACAGATGTGAATGCTTGATCACCAGAGGGTGGCACTCTTTGAAAGGCTTGGGAGGTGTGGCCTGTTCGAGGAAGTGTGTCACTGGGCGTGGGCTTTGAGGTTGCAGAAACCCAAGCTAGGCCCAGTGTCTCTCTTCTCCCTACTGCCTGAGGATCCGGATATAGGACTCTCAGCTCCTTCTCCAGCACCGTCTCTGCTGCGTGCCACCCTGCTCCCCACCATACTAATAATGGACTAAATCTGTGAAACTATAAGCCAGCCCCAATTAATTATTTTCCTTTATAAGAGTTGCTGTGGTCATAGTGTCTCCTCTTAGCAATAGAATAGTGAATAAGACAGCATCCAAACAGAATTGGGAGATAGTATGGCAGGTGTTAAAATAATTCCAGGTAGAGGGCTAGGTTCTTGCAAGTGCTTTTTCCAAAACTGGCTGTTTCAATATTACCTCAAGAGCTCAAAACAAATACAGATTTTCAAGCTTGGCTCTATGGTGTTGCATTGGGCTCATAAATTTTTATTTTTATAATTTATGTTGTCTTTAGTCCTTCCTGCTCTCTAATTTAGAACTGTAAATTTTCTTTGGGTTAATATAATTTACAGCCTAGCAAAGTTTTACAATTTATAATCCAAGAGAGATTTTGGTTTAAAAATGTATATCCACAAATCATAGTATAGATTTTGACACTAAAATATAGGAAGAAAAAGAAAAAATACATTCATTAATATTTGTATGCTTTTTTCAGAGGGGTGGCACTTCATTTGACAAGAATTACAATTTCCATAGCACATGAAAGGCACATTCTTTTTATTCTCCCGAAGTTAGATATAAAGCCAAAATTTTGCAATTGTCACCTAACACCCAAGTCATAATAAGAATGAAAATGCCATTGCTATACCCATAGAGAAGAGCATTGTTCAACCTTCATCAGAGAAGCCCCTTCTTACATCTGGACAATGTGTAGAGATTGAGAGACCTTGGAGCACTCAGCCCAAAATGAGGTGTCTTTATCAAACCCTCCCTGTCAGTGGGAGACAGAAAGATTGTAAGAGCCAGAAGTGGTGGATGACTCCAAAGCAACAGTGTCTTCCAGACATGACTGGACTGATGCACACATCAACTCATAGAGACTGTGAGAGCATGCACAAGACTTACAGAGGACAAAATCCTAGCATTGAGAAGAAAAGTGAACATACAAATCCTATCCCTAGGCAAGCAGCTATTTGCAACTGATACCTGTTGGAAAAGGGAAATCAGTTTTTTCCGATGGAGAGTCATTGGTTATATCAACTCCACTCCAGAGCAGGCCCCATTCCTAGGAGTGGTTGGTCAACACAAAAGACTCAATGGGACTTTTATTTTTGTGTGCCCTTTTTGGTTTGTTTGGGGTTTGTTGTTGTTGTTGCTATTTATTTGTTTTTTACTAATTTTCTTTTTTTATTATTTGTTTGTTTTGATTTTTGTGGGGGAAGTATTGTTGTTTTTCTTGTTTTTCTTTTTGTTTTTAAGAAAGGGGGAGAGCAGTAAAAAGAACATGCAATTCAGTGGGTAGGGAGCTGGGAAGAGTTGGTAGAGGGGAAATATGATCAAAATATATTTATGAGAATATTTAAATGAAAATCTACTATGTGTGGGTATGTACACACTAGTGTAGGTGCTTATGTGCAGAGGACAGAGGGGTAGGTCTCTCCAGAGCTGGAGTTAGAGACAGCTGTAAGCTGCCTGATATAGATGCTGGGAACTGAACTCAAGTTTTTCTCAAGAAAACACCCTTATAACTACTGAGCCATCTCTCTAGCCACAGGACCTTAAAAACTACGATGATATTACCATCTGTTATCAACTAAACCTCAAGCACATTTGGCATGCCTGTTCCCTTCTATAATAAAATTCTTTTTTAAAAAAAAATGTAGAGACATATGGTATTGTATTCCCCCAAATATTGTGCATGCTAATAAACTTATCTGGGGTCAGAGACAGAACAGCCACAATATTAAACATAGAGGTTAGGCAGTGGTAGCACACGCCTTTAATCCTAGCATTCCAGAGACAGAAATCCCTCTGCATCTCTGTGAGTTCAAGGCCACATTGGAAACAGCCAGGCATAGTGACTCATGCCTTTAATCCCAGAAAGCGAGCCTTTAATCCCAGGGAATGGTGGTAGAAAGCAGAAAGGTATATAAGGCATGAGGACCAGAAACTACAAGCATTTGGCCTGGAGAAGCATTTGGCTGGTTAAGCTTTCAGGCTTCTAGCAGCACAGTTCAGCTGAGAGCCATTCGGATATGAGGACACAGAGGCTTCCAGTCTGAGGAAACGAGCCCAGCTGAGAAGTTGGCCAGGTGAGGTTGGCTGTGGCTTGATCTGTCTCTCTGAACTTCCAGTGTTCACCCCAATAACTGGCCTCAGATTTGATTTTATTAATAAGAACTTTTAAGATTCATGCTACAGAGACAGGGTTTCTCTATGTGGTAGCAGCTCTGTGTCTTGGAACTCCCTTTGAAAACCAGGCTGGCCTCGAACTCACAGAGAAACTGCCTACCTCTGCCTCCTGAGTGCTGGGATTAAAGGTGAGCACCACTACACCTGGCTTAAAATTCTTTATAGATCACTACATTTCTGATCAAACTCTTAAGTTTATGAAGTAATAATCATCCTTGCTCTTAATTTTTCTCCGAAAAATGTTTTATTTAGATTATTTCGGTTAGCATTTTAGGTCTTAAGCTCCCTTGACTCAAATGAGATCACCTTGGCCACATGGGATGACTGGGTTCTGAGGAGACGCTCTACCACAGACATGCGTGTCTTTAATGGGTGGCCACTCCGACTCCTGTCTGTCTGTTAGCATGTGCTCTGGGATGATCAGAGAACAGTTAACTTCAGCATGGGTTTCTTAAGGTCATGGGGAAGGAGTTCTGAGAAAGCTGAAGTGAGAAGTAAATATATTTCCTTTACACAAGTGTATGAAAATAAAAAAAAAAGTTGCCCCAAAAAAAGAACTTGTGTCAAAGAGGAAATATTTTGAAAACATTTGGAACAAGTGATTAATTAGACATTCTCAGAACAATCTCTTAACATAGGATAAATTCTAAGTTTAAGAAAAAATGGAGAAAAGGATTCCTCCATTACAGCATAAGAGGGGAGAGGTGTTTTTATCCGTTAATATAGTACTGTCTTTGCTGGATACTTTAAAGTAGAATAAATATTCCAAATCATTAAGTTGCTTGTTTGCTGGGGGAGATCTTTCTGTACGCTGTGAATATATGTTGTTCCCATTGGTTAATAAATAAGCTACTTTGGCTTATGGCAAGGCAGCTTAAAAGCAGGTGGGAAATCCAAGGAGAGAGACAGGAAAGAGAAAGGCGGAGTCTGGAGAGAGACGCCAGCCTGGCACCCAAGGAGCAACATGTCAGCAGACTGGTAAGCCACAGAACACGTGGCAAAACACAGATTAATCGAAATGGATTGAGTTATAAGAGCTAGGTAGCAAGAGGCCTGCCATAGACAATACAGTTTGTAAATAATATTAAGCCGCTGAGTGATTATTTTATAAGCAGCTGCAGGACTGCTGGGCCGGGAGGGCCTGGAGAAACCTTCTGGCTATACTTGTTTGTTAATTTTATCAGCTATTACTTAGCCACTGCTATATGACACAGTACTTGGTACTTAGAGTGTCTTCTGTAGAAAATAACAGCAACACTTTTTAACACTTTGTTCTTTAACATTTCCTGTGATCACGAAGCCAGTTAAACCCTTTATATTGGAGGTGGGTTCAGAAGCACTCTAGCCTCTTAGGCAAGTATCTCTCCTATCAGGACCCAGGGGATATGTAGCTCTTTGCCTCATTCTTAGAGCAGAGTGTCCTTGTGCTTAGCATTGTCTTTGTCTGAGCTTTGAACACAGAGGCAAATCAGATGTATCCTTACTTGTAGGAACTCCCATGCTAGTCAAGGAGCTAGACATGCAGGAAGTCTTTAGTCAGCAACAGAAAGTATAGTAAATGTAAGAGCAGAATGATGGTCCGTGGAAGAGGATGAGTAGGTGCCTCCATCCCTCAGAGCAATGCAGATAGTGAAGTTTGTAGATATAGCTCCCTAAATAGTTCTGATATCGCCTGAGCTTTAAAGCAGTGTAGAGCCAGGGGGGGGGGCCTGTTTAGTGCTTAGACAGGAGAGAGATGTGAAGAGTAGGGAGGAGTGGCCATGTGTACAAGGCAGAGGGGAGAATTAGTATAAGCACAGAACAAGCAGGACCAGTTTGTGGTGAGTAACTCAGGATGATTCGAGAAAAAGTAAAGACGAAGAAAGAAAATAAAGTGGGAGAAAAAAAGGAGCGTGGGGTTAGAAATGAGATGAAACGCATTTCAACAGACTTTTCAAATGTTATCTGCAAATAGCTGCATTTACCAGTTAGACGACATTTCAGAAATTCCCCTCCAGCATCAGTGTGGGAGGGAATTAAAGTGAGGGAATGTGAAGTTTGTGTTTGTTTTGTTTTGTTTTTTTAATGGGCTAGATTATCTCGATACTCTCTAGATATGATAAACACTTAAACAAGGAAGTCACAGTGGGAATAGAGGCCAGATAGGTTTGGAATTTGAGGTAATGGGCAATTTGAGGTACCGGAGTCACAGGTAGCTGTCAAGGTTCCACCTGGCTCAAGAAGTAAGAATACGTGGGATGCAGAGGAGGGGAAGATGCTGGGTTGTTTGTTCTATGGTTTGTCTTTTCAATGCCAAGTTTAGATCTGTGTGGACTCATTGGATGAGGAGGGTGGATATCAATTGATCAAAAGGCTGGGTGCTGAAGATACTGATTTGGGAAACCCTCCATAGTCGAGTGGAAACTGAAGACGTGAGAGACCAGTCTGGAAAGTCGTCTAGTGAGTGAGGAGGTGGACTGAGCAAAGCCAGCATCCCATGGGATGGGAAAACCCACCCAGACAGGATAAATTGAGACAGATTGAGAGAGAGGTGAGAACTGGACAGTGTGCTCAAGCAGGAAGGAGTTTCTTAGCGACTTCAGTCAGAGAAATGCATAGGCAGCAGTCCGCTTGGACTCTAGAATAATGAATTGGGGCAAAATGAGGGATGGAGAGCACAGAAGCTGGACCGTGATAGCAGGAAATACATGTTTATTGAGACTGCAGAGGTAATTCACTGGTGAAGCACCTGTCTGACATGTGGAAGGCCCTGACTTCAATATGCACCACTTGAAATATATGTATATATGTATATGTGTGTGTGTGTGTGTGTATTTTTTTAAATCAGTACCTGCTCTTTATAGAGTCTTAGTTCCAAGATGAGAGAGAGAGAGAGAGAGAGAGAGAGAGAGAGAGAGAGAGAGAGACGATGGCCATGCCCAAAAGGGCCAGGCCATGTGCAGACAATCACTGCACCAATTGTTGCCAGTGCCCACCTAAGGACAAGGCCATGAAGACGTTCACCACTCACAACATTGTACAGGTCACTGCCTGTCATCAAGGACATTTCCAAAGCAAGTGTCCTTGACAGTTACGTGCTTCCCTATAGAGACCCGCAGAGGTTTCCTAGTGAGAACTTACTCGGGGCCCAAGAATCTGGGCTTGCTTTACCCAGCAGGACCGCATAAGAGGATGATTTGACCATGGGCATGGTTACCAGGTGTTTGGAAGGGTCTACACTTGGCTGTGCCGTGTAGTCTTTTGCCCCGCCCCTTGGCATTGTTACAAAAAGCCCATTTGAAGAGGCAGAAGGGGTTGTTGGGTTTTGACCCAGGTCCTCCCAAAGCTATCCTGTGTTTCTGTCTTTCTCCTCTTTGCTGTCTTTCTATCTAAGAGTTTCTTATTCCTCTCTCTTCCTCCTAGGAACCCTGGAGAAGGTGGGAGCTGGTCTTCCATACTTCCCAGGCTCTGTGTCAAGCTGCATTACTGTGTGAGGTATGCCATTCACAGCAAGGTGTCAGGAATTGAATTCCTGAAGCCCAGAAGGACTGGATAGCCACAGCTCGATTTAGACTGCTAGTACTGCCCCTCAACTTCTACCAAAGCCCATGTAAACATCTGGCTTCATAAGGATGGAAGAAAAAAAATCTGAAACAAGTAAAATGGAAATTATACTTTTAAAAAAATTGATACCTTTTACTGAGTGCAGTGGTACATACCTATAATCTCAGAGTTTGGGAGGCTGTGGCAAGAGGATTCCCAAGTTTGAGGCTAGGCTAGACTATATAGTGAAACCTGTTCCATCCGCCTACTCCTCCAAAAACAGAAATTGTGTATGTGGTGGTGGGGGGGGGGAAGCTTGCATGCTTCTAAGAAAGAGGTGTTGAAGTACATATTGAAAATTCTAAGGGAGTGGAAGTAAAGAACAGAGTAAGTCCTAAGGATACAGAGTCTAACAAGATACAGAGAACGGATTCGCCTTAAGAGGGAAAAATGTCTTCTCTTGAGAGTGGGGGCCAAAGTTTGGGTGAGCAGAAATGCAAATCTATGACTGGGTAGGAGACAGGGAAGTGAGGGTTGCCTCTGAGTCACCAATTTCTCTGTGCCTGAGTCATCTTGGGAGAAAGCATCATCTTGTAGGTCCCTCTATTGCAAACCCTGGTAATAGGAAGAAGGAGAAGCCTTCTAAGGCAGCTTCTTAGGCCTTCCTAGGGTGACTAGAGGCTGATAATTGAAATGTACTTCCCCAAGAAGAGGATGTAAGGACCGCCCCCCCCAGTCAGTCCCGAACATCCCCTTTGCTGTGAGCTAACTGACTAGAGATGACACTCCATTGGGAACCACTGGACAGCTAGAAGCCTGGCATGGGAGAAAGAGGCTACTGCCTCACAGAAAACTCAGGCCAAGGAGGACATCAGTCAGGTCTCTGAAGATGATTCACAAGTTCTGTGAATTATGGAAGTTTAAAAGCTTTTAAAGAAATGCATGTAATTCCTCACTCTGCTTACAGTTCAGCACTGGGTGTGACATTTCATTTTGGAGGACAAGGCTCACACAAAGATGTCACAGTCATCCACTCTGTGAAGATTGGGAGGGAGGGGACAATCCCACTCCAGTAGGCCTGGGAGGTAGGGTATGGAGCTAATGGGTTGGTGTTTTGTTCCATTTGGGACTTGTCTGCCGCCTCCCACCCCTTTTTCCTTCCTACCCTTCTGTCTTTGAGAAAAGTGAGTTCTGTCCTCAACGCCCATCTCCCGATTATATTTTGGGAACATGGAAGTTGTCTGGTTTCACAAGTTCAAGACTAGAAAGAAATTCTGCCTCAGGGTGGATTACTCAAGCCTCACTGACAGAGTTTTAAGGTACGTGCCCAGGAGCACCTCAGCAGCCCGAGGACTTCCCCTGATGGACTGATTTAGAGGTAAGCCCAGGAGAAGGTGAAAAGAGCATCAGGGAAATCCCCCAGCATCACATCATGTCACCATCACAGCTGGGGTGTCTCTGTTTCAGGGCCACCTTCCGTATCATCCTGGTCATCAGCATCTTCCACCTGGCATGAGTCTTTCTAAAACCTTGCCACTTTCTCTGTCGGGTCGAAAACCTTATTCATATTTTTTCTTATTAGAGACCTTTTTTTCTAACTCAGCAAGAAAATGAAGGCTATGCGCTCTTACCCTGTTACATCATGCTTTCTCCTTCCATTGAATTTATTCTTTTAGATTTCAATAGGTGTGCAATTTCTCCTTCTGGGCAAAGCTCTTAATATGTATCATGTTGTGTATAATCCATTTGCTCCCTCGGAGCTTTATTATTCTTCCCTTTCATTCCTGTATCCTCTACTTCTCACTTTGGCCAGATCTTTTCTCTTAGGTTCTGAACTTGCCCAAGGGTGTTTATGTGTTTAATAAGAGAGAAAGTGTGAAGCCTTCTCATAAGGAAGTGAAGGTCACGTGTTGCATTAGTGGGAAACAATGAGCTGATCTGTAGGAAGCCACAGGGATTGAGAAAGCAACTTTTCTAAATAGTCTTGAAATCCCCTGTCTCACTCTGTTTCTCTGGGTGGGGTAGAACTGTCTGTGCCCGTATTTCATCATTAAGTTGCATGTCATTTAGTGTTGTAATTAAATTCTCTATATATATGGCTTGTCTTGAGTGGCGGTGTGGTGTGTGGTAACACATGCTGACTGTGGACTCAGATGGCTCAGGACGCAGCTCACTAACGGACTGTGTGACCTGCAGGAAGGCCCAGGGAGCCTGATCCACCTGACACCGAACCAACTACAGCATACAACCATCAATTATTCTCCAAGACTGGGATTTTATAATCTCCTTATTCCCACTATTACTGGAATTCTATTGCTGGTCCACTAGCCAATTGAGAGGAGTGTTTTGGTCCACAAGGCTGGGGGTTTTCATTGGGAATGGATGTGACTGAGAGAAAAGGCAGAGCTGAGAAGTGCATGGCCATTTCAAGTCAGAGGCAAGCGACTGTGGATGTTAGCCCCAGTTGCTTGTGACTCCTATCAGGTTCCCCTTTTTTTTAATATTTGTGCACAGATTTTGTTTGCTAATAAATGGTAAAGAAATTTTACAATATCCCTCTGAGTAGTTGGTTTTATCCTTTCTTCCTACAAGGCCTCTTCTTTGTTTATAATCTTCTTTTGTCCCCAGGCAAGGTCTTTTTAGGGTCATCTTCTCAGTTTCTCTTTTACCTCTTACCTCCCCTCATCCTTGTCTTTTCTAAGCCCAGCCCACCAAAAAACTTCTTGTTGAGATTTCAGCTAAACTTTTGAGAGAACAGACTACTAATGTGGAGCAAATGCTCTGAAAAGAAATGTATTCCGGGCTGAGTTGGGAGATAGCTGCCTATCATGCTTGAGGCTCATTTGGAATTGAACACCCTAGAGATCAACCATTCAAGCCTTCGGGTTAAGGCCAAGCTGAACTTTCACATGGTGGATTTAGCACTGTTGCCTGCTGGGTATTCAATCAGAAAACTCACGTTTAGGTGAATTCCCCACCATTTACTCTAAGAAAAAGCTGAGCTCACAGGTCCACAGTCCTTCCCACCTACCGGAAAACCATGCTTTTCATAGGGAACAGGTTTTTCTATGGTTTCTGCGTTTCCCATGGCACCTTGTTATCAAGCTGCTGTGTGGATGTGGACCTCTCAGTTTTCACTCTACGCAGCTTAGAGAGTGTCTGACTTCTCAACAGGAAAGCTGCCTCTGTGTGGGGATCTCCTGTTGCTGAGTTTGCACGGCTGCTGGCTGCCATGGAAATTCATGCCCTGGGCAGTTCAATGGCCTTTGGACAGAATTTCACAGAATTCTGGCATGCTCACCTCAATCATTCTGAAAGCCTAGAAACTGAAACTTCATTTTTTAAATGCTTCTAGGTTCTAGTGATGAAATTGATGGGTGAAACTAATGAAACAGCCCAAGGACATGTACACATGTACAGAAACTGTGTTTTAGCCCGGGTGGTGCATAGAGCTGCATTCATAAAACATACTTCTGGCTTTTGTACTAGGAATTTTTTTTCTTGACCTCATTTAGTTTAGGCCCTTGGACTTACTAATTTCACAACAGCTGAAGTAACAGTAAGTTTTACACCCAGTGTCTCTGCCTCACCCTGTCACTTCTTTATGTAGAAGATTACTCAATGGGTAGAGGTGTGTTCGTGCAGAAGTGATGACTTGGCAGGACACACAGTAAATAGATAGATAATTAGATAGATAGATAGATAGATAGATAGATAGATAGATAGATAGATAGATAGATAGATGGATGGATGGATGGGTGGGTGGGTAGATAGATAGATAGATAGATAGATAGATAGATAGATGATAGATAGATAGATAGATAGATAGATAGATAGATAGATAGATGAACATATGTTAAAATAAAACACCCGTGGCAAGGGTATACGGGGGAATCTCATCAACCAAGGTCTCACATGCATTCTGGAATGAATCCTAGCCCACTGGGTATAATATAACCCAGCCCAGGCTTGTCCTGGAGCTGTCACTTTCATGAGCACCTTCTATGGACACAGTCTTGTTAGAGGCTCTGTCTCCCGAGATTTGAAATCATATGGTCTTTAAGGTGGTGCATAGAGCTGCATTCATAACCTCTCTAACTAATATAGGGATCTAAATTGATAAACCACCACCAATTAACTGTCTTTATTTCTGTCCATCCCTACATTCCTAGAAGTAATCCAGCAACTCTCTCCCTGACAATCAAAAATAAAAGGTATAGTATACATTAAACTAATGTGGGGTCCCCACCTCTATTCGTTCTTCAGATTATCTTCAGTGAGTTTTACACAAACTTCACTTGTAAAGCTTATTCCCCCTACTATAACAAAGTTTTAAAATTTCTATGTTTATATTATTTTTCTAAGGGATGTGATTTGCATATAATAAAATAAAAATCTTCGTTATCCATTTTGATAAAATTTTACAAAAATTATACTCTATGGTAGCCTAACCAATTTGTAGAATATTGTCACCAACTCCAGAGCGTTAGTTCACTGCATCTGCAGTCAGTACCACCTCCCGACATCTGCAGGAACTACCGTTCTGACTGTATCACATGGATGAATCTGACCTGTTCTCACCCTTTATGTAAATAAAAACATACTTCTGGTTTTTGTACTGGGAATTTTTTTTTCTTGACCTCATTTTTAATGTATCAGGAGTTTATTCCATTCATTGCGGCATAATAATCATACATAATTACTTGACAACAGAAATGTGTTCTACAAAAGACATCATTAGGTAATTTTGTTACTTGAACAACATAGTGTGTACATACATAAATGAAGATGGCCCCTGAATCACTAAACAACGCAATCTTATGGGATCACTATCACATATGTGGTCTGGAGTTGACCTAATAGCATTATTCATTCATGACTATCCGTCTGATGTAACACAGTTGGCTAATCTTTTCTTGATGACATTTTTTTATTATGAATAAAGTTGCTATTATTCTAATAGAAATATTTGGATGCAGGTGGGATAGATTAGTCATGGGGTAAGCATCTTTTTACTGGAAATAATCAAACAGCTTTTGATAGTGATGTACCACTTTTATGTTTCCACCAGTAACCTATGAAGTTTCCAGCTATTCCACACATAGCAAGGTATGCAATTATGTTTCATTATCTTTCCCAGGAATACTGGAATGCTTGTTAGCCAATCTAATTTAGTCCTATGGCAAATAAAGCATAGTTTCTGTGTTCAGGTTGAATAATGATGAGTCTTATGTTTACAGATTTTTCTATACTACAAGTACATGATAGATTTTCTTTCCTGAGGTTAAAATAAAAGAATATCAGTAAAAACCTGGAATCTCTCACCCAAGTAGAATTTCTGTTGTGTACTCTTGAAGGGAAAGACATTTTTTTTCTTGACATTTTATTACCTGATTGCTCATTTAGAGAGTCAGTCTCTTGTCCTTGAAGGGCACCTTGAGAACACATATGTCCTTTGGCTCTCACCTTACAGCCTGTAAGTTTGGGAGATAAAAGTGTTATCATATTGCAAGGTAGGCACTGGGTGCTGAGCAAAAATAGCAGCCCCAATAATGGGGCTTCCCTGGAGGAGATGCTTAGACATGAGGCTCACAGTTTTGCCTAAACCGAAACAGTGTTCCAAGTAGCCCTAGGATTAGAATTAAAGAGATTCTGCACCTGGAGATGTAATCATTTGAACTCCCTCAGCTCCTCCACACATCTCAAGTATGCACCGGTGCTGGCTAATGAGCACTCGGCTGCCGGGAGCTATTTGCTTCTGGCCGAGGCAACATCAGGTGTTTCATAACCGGCTCCATTGGGGCCCAACCCGACAGATGCAAGATGGTGGGGCTTGAGAATAATTTCTTGAGAGTCTGTTTCATACTTGATTTAGCTGAAGCAAGCTCTTCTCTATTGAAACTCTATATATGTCAGGAGAATACATTCAGGGTTTTCTTTTGCTCTGTTGTTTTATAATGGTTGCATTCAAAATTAATTGATGTATCATTTGACCAATATTGGACTAGTCCACCGTAGTTATATGTTTGAAATACTTTGAACAAAGATGATTACATATTGTGCTAGTTAGTTCTTTTTGTCAGCTTGATATGAGCTAGAGTTGTCTGGAAAGAAGGAACCTCAACTGAAAAAAAAGCCTCCTATATGTTTTAAATATTTTGAACAAAGATGATTATATATTGTGCTAGTTAATTTTTTTGTCAACTTAATAAATTGGAGTTATCTGGGAAGAGAGAACCTCAATTGGAAAAAAAAAAGTCTCCATCAGATTGACCTGTAGGCAAGTATGTGGGGCATTTTCTTGATTTGGTGATTGATATAAGAGGGCCCAACTCACTGTGCACAGTTCTACCCCTGGGCAGGTAAACCACAGACATAGAAGAAAGCAAACTGAGAAAGTCATGGGGAGCAAGCCAGTAAGCACTGTTGGTCTCGGTTTCAGTTCCTGCCTCCAGGTTCCTGCCTTGATTTCCCTTCATGAGGGACTATACCCTGGAAGATGAAATAAAAACTTTTCTCCTCAGGTTGCTTTTGCTCATGGTGTTTATCACAAAACTAGAAAACCCTAAGATAGAAATTAGTACCAGGAGTGGGGTGTTACTGTGGCGATTCTGATGGTACTGTTTAAGGGAGGAGTGTGGACAGAGCTTAGAACTTTGAGCTAAAAACAAACAAACAAACAAAAAACATTAAGTTTTTACAGCTTTAATGAGCTCAGTGGGAGCTTGGAAGACAGGAATGTTGAGAGATACACAGATGATGAAGACATGGCTTGCGAAGTTTCAGAAGAATGTGAGTCCTTCGATGACTCTATCAGGGCTATTCATGTGATACTTTATATTAAGAATATCTGGTTTCTGACTAGCTGGTGCTGAAGAATCAGCTGTGAGTAACAAGAGACTAGCACTACTGAAGTGAAACTTTTGTTTACTGGAACAATTGATGCTGGTTATCTAGGGCTGAGGAGTCAGTTGTAATCCAGAAAAGGCCAAGGCTGCATCCCATGCCGGCAACCAAAGTTGGACATGTATAAGACTCTCCCAGGTGGTACTGATTTTGAAGGTATGAAGGGGTCATGGAAAGTAGCTGAGGCTTGGCACTGTGAGAGGCCATTGGTGAAGGTATAGCCTCAGTTGCAGTGAAAACCCAAAAGTTGAGGGTCATGGAGAGAGGCTGAGGGTTGGCACTTTGTAGCAAGATCAAAGTCTTTGAGGAAAGACCCAGAGGCCATTGGTGAAGGTGCTTTCTGTGGAGACTCCAGCATATTGGAGATACCAGGACTACAAGACAACTACCAAGTGTTATGGAATGGAGCTGGTCTGATCCTGTGAAAGGAGCTATACGTGCTGTGAGTGAGAAAGCCTGGAAAGGAAAATTGTCTAAGTGCTGTGAAGGCCAGGAGACTATGAGTGAATTCCAGATGCAGGACATTGAACTATGGGATTTAATTTACACTGTTGGAGTTCAGTTTAGCTTTGATTTTATGACTGGGTCTGGTTCTTCCCTTATGGGACAAGGAGCATGTAACTTATTTTTGTATCTTACAGGAGTCAACAATTAAGAGACTTGGGATTTTTAGAGAGATTTTGGATATTTTAAAGAGATTGAACTTTTGAAGACTGTGTAACTTTTAAAAGTTAGAATGTTTCTATTCTGATATTGATACTAAAATGATACCTTTTTATATTTGTTGCATCAAAAATTAAGTGTATTATTTGAGCAATATTTATCCTGGCTAGTCCACTATAATATTACTTTTAATTTTTTGAGGGGGAGGATGATTTTATATGTATATGGTAATTATTAGATAACTTTACCTAATGTACTTCAAATAACCAATCTCAGTCCTAATGTTTATCTTTATTAAATTAAATAACTTATCTCTGTATTAATATATGCATGCGCATTTGCATTTGTGTGTACATAATTGAAGGCTTTGTAACTAATCAAATTTGGAAACTTAAAACTACAAAATCCTGTAAGCCAGGCCCATCATCTTTCAAAAGCCCTAAAGGAGTCAGCTATCTATTATCTTTTTCTGGACTCTTTGAAAGGAATCTTCTATAATAAATGAGAAGTGTTTGGAAGCTGGGTTCTATAATGCTCTGAAGTCAACAAGCACTTTACCCAGACGTCCCATCAGCAGCTAAAGACACTAGTACTAATTATATTATGATTTTTGTTCTTCCTCGGTCACACATTTTCCAAATCACATTATGATCATCTCAAATTATAAAAATATATGGGTTACTGGTCCACTCCCTTGGAGTCGCAGGACCATCCAGGGTCTCAGTTGTTTCTAAAAAACAAGGTTTATAAAATTTCTCTTAGGAAAGTTGTGAAGATGGATAAAGAGGTAAATAAGAAATTCCTTTACTAATATTAAGGCATGGGCACAGTATTTGTTATTCCTTAGAATCAGAAAAATTCAAATGAATGCCTCAATAAGGTATTGCCAAAAGTCTATATCTAAATGAGTAAGTAATATATACAGTGTTTCTCTCTGGGTGCTTTTTAGTTAACAGGAGTGGATAAATGAGATAAAATGTACAGACAGGGGATGATTCCAATAGTAAGGTAAACATTGAGGGAAAGGCCAAACAGAAAAAGTGAGAAATCAGCTGGTGGAGGCAAAAAGATATACATGAAACCAAATGCTAACAACATTTTGGAATAATAAATTTCACTAAAATACTCATTAGAGGTGACACTTGGAGACTGTAGAGAAAAAAAATATCCCTTTTCTTCTCAAGTATATCTGATGTTTGCCCAGTCTGTATGACACTCAGACATGTACACTCTCGATCACTCCCAGCCTTGGCCCAGCGTCTTTCTCTTAAACATTCCGTATGCTGCAGGCATTTTTCACCTGAGTGCTGCAGGCATTTTTCATCTGCCGCTGGCTATTATGTCTGAGACTCACCTGTTCCCTGGACTATGTTTTCCCCGGTTCAGCTCACCTTGCAAACACCTTGTGGACTCCGTACTTTCCTTGAATGAGAACCTCACCTGATCTTAATAATCTATGACTGCTCACCAGGGACAACACCACCACTGTAACTTAAGAGGGAACTCCAGTCGGGTCTCTGACTCAAGTCTGTTATGCACTTTTTCACTTACACACAGTACCATTCCATCCATCAAAGCCTGATTCACAAAAATGCCTACCTCCTAAATAGACCCCTTTAAAATGACTCCTGCACCGAACTAAAGAATGTGATCCTTTTTTGAAAAGGCCTCATTTGTGGCTTTTGAATAAGATTTTATTTACCAAATTTCAGTAATATGATGTCCCTGCCTAAAATTAGCACTGAAGAGTATCCTTAAAGGCTTACACACTGCCTAGGGGAGAATGTCAAGTATTACCCTTCACCAAGAAAAGAAGGACCTCCTTTTATTTTAGATTTTGCGGAGGCTCATGGGTCACCTACTAACTGATGTTCCACCTTCCACCTAACCGTGCTTGAAACTGGACTGACTCCAGAATTACGACCTTTGTTTAATGTAAAATCATTTTTATGAAAGAGAAGGAAAAGGGTAGCATCCAGAGAGCAGCACAAGATTGAACGCTTAGTTTGAAAATTAAACGAAAGCATGGTACGGCAGAAAGCAGTCCACAATTACCCACGTGAATAAGGAGCAAGGCTGGCTTGCTTAATCCAGAAACTTCTATCTGAGGCAACACGGCCACTGTTTAAATTAACTTGATCATGATAAATGTTGCTTTAAATTTATTTTTCTTGCACCTCCTATTCCCCTTCTTCAGTCTCCACCTTTATTTCCTAAGACCCCAGCATCAGTTCTATAGATGTGAAGGAGTTAGGCCACGTATCTTTTCAACTAATCTACTTAATTACACAGTTCACCCCCAAGCCATACAGTAACTAGAAAGACAACATATTTGGTTAGTGAATTTGTGTGGAAGGCAAAACTTGATCAACCAGCTTTTGTTCTCCTAAGCTCCCAGCTCCCAGTTTCTGGGTATCTGCCATTTATGAAGTACCACAGGGTAGGATGGTATGTTGCGAACACTAAAATTTAAGGATTTTTATTTCTTCCACTGTGCCTTGTCTTCCAGGTAATCTTTAATATGTATAAGACTTATACAATTAAGTTTATATATATACATATATATACTTATTATACGTATTAAGTTATATGTATAACTTATACACACTTTCCAATAAGTAGTTTTTTATCCTCTTTCATCTCATTCTCTCTTCTGGTTTGCCATTTACATTTCTTATTCCTTCTCCAGGTTCTCAGAAGTATAACCTACCCTCACGTTTGACTGAGAATCTGGTGAAACATGACCTTTGCTCCATTAGCCAACTAAAGCTATTCATTCTTTTCTCCTAAGTTGCTGTGGACAGAGAACATTTCTCAGTTGACCCTGGAAGTTAATTTGATCTTCATGCTGGTGACTACTTCCTGCTTCTCAGAGGTATACTGACCTGGTCCCTAGGTCTTCCTATCTTCCTGGTTTTCTCATATTTCTTCATCTTCACATTGGTCAGGCACCCTCTTTATCTCCTCATTCTCCATCTGTGTTCTCTTTGTATATGGTTTTACCTATGCCTGTAATCCAAAGGCCATGTGTGTGCTAATGTCCTCTATCTTAGAGTTACTGTTGCTATGATGAAACACCATGACCAAAATCAACTTGGGGAGGAAAAGGCTTACTTGGTTTATGCTTCCACATCATAGTCCATCACTGATGGAACTCAGGACAGGAACTCAAGCAGGGCAGGAACCAGGAGGCAGGAGCTGATGCAGGGGCCATGGAGAACTGCTGCTTACTGGCTTGTTCCACATGTCTTGCTCAGCCTGCTTTCTTGTAGAACCCAGGACCACCAGCCCAGGAGTGGCCCCACCTATAATGGACTGGACACTCCCACATCAATCATTAAATGAGAAAATGCCCTACAGGTTTGCCTATAGCCTGATCTTATGGAGGCGTTTTCTCAATTGAGGCTCCCTCCTCACCAATGATTCTAGCCTGTGTTAGTTTGACATAAAACTAGCTACCATATCTCCCAAGTTTAAAGCCTCAGTGCAGTCCCCAATGGAGAGTCTGACTCATAGGCTGAACTAGGATAGCCACATAATCTGAATAACTACACCCAATTAAATGTGAAAACTGACTCAACAAGTCCAAAACTATAATCATTAATTTCTCCTTTAATTTTCCCTGTTCTTATGTTCTCTGGGTCATGATACTGCCACTCAGATAAACAGTTTAACTAAAAATCTGGGTTCCCTTCTTGATGATGACACCTATTTATCCCTGTAGGTGGTCACAAGAACCATAGTCTAGATTACTTCTAAAATCTATTCTTTCTATTTTTCCAACTACTACAAACACAGCAGGACTCTGGACTCTATTTAAACACTGTGGCAACCATCCTGGTAATCCCATGTATATTCATGTCATTATCTATTAGCCACTAATATTAGCTGAAATGTGTATCTCTTTAATGGTTCCATGTCTTCATAAAATCAAGCTCTTTGACATGAATAAAACATCTTGCCCATCTCCACAGCCTTCATTTCTTGCCACTTGGGCTAGGACTACATGGTTAGACCTCACACCTCTTCTTTTTCCCTAGTCAGTCAGTCTGACAATTACATTTCAGAAACCCTTAAAAGGCTGTGATTTCCTGTATAGTATTTCATTTCTTGCCTTCACCCATTATTCAGGCTCCATCCCTTCCTACTGCTTCTTAATCATTCCGTCAGCTCTGCCAACACCCTTTACCTGCCTAACTCCTACACTCCTACTCATTCTTGAAGAATGTGCTAAATACAATCTCCTAGAGTGTTGGTTATCTTGTTTTAAATATGCAATACCCCCACCATATCCCCAGGGGTTGGGTTAAGCACCTTCCCATACCACCACCCAACCCAACCCAACCCTGACTCCAGATTAAGCTGACTGTTTATCTCCTCTGCGATCTCTCAGGGCCTTGCAGGTGTCTTTCCTGCACACACTCACCCCTTAGCTTTCAGCACAGGGCCCGGACACAGAGTTGGCACTCCTTGCATATTTGTTGAGTGAATGAGTGTGGGATAACAGGTTGGCTTCCTGCTGACTAGGCTTTTAGCAGCCTATGAGTCTGAGATATGACATCATTTCTTTCCACTGAGCAGGAAAGCGTGACAAATCACTTGTCACCGTTTTTTTTGACAGAGTTGTCTCTTAGCAGTTTGGCCTCGTGGCTTTGTTTGAAGTATTATGGCTTTACAGATGGTCGGACACATCTAGTTCTAAATGTGGATGTAAAATTATATTTAACAATTCATAATAATGTGGTTTCTCTCATTGTGGAAAGCTGTGACACACTTCCTCCAATACAGGAGACTATGAAAGGTCAACATAGTTCTGTGGCCTTCCACTCTACATTTCTCAATGGAGATGCAATGGCATGGGTCCAAGCTTCCCCCATGTATCTGTTCTCTACATGTTCTCTGATAGAAGGAGTGCATGCAGTGTGAATGAGTGGAAAGTTAGCTTCCAAAGAAAGCAGGAATCTGAAAGAATAGCAACCATCACCCCAATAATCAAGAGATGATGTGGTACATTTTGACACTAAGCATTTTAAACTCTAGACAGAAAGAGCAGTGCTTCCTGTAACGCACAAGTCAGCGCCTGGGGTCTGTCCCACAGGAAGCATCTGGGATGTGGCGGGTCAGGGGCAATGGGAGTTACAATGGGCATGTTTCACAGAGAGAGATTCAATGTGCGGAAGTGTACTTTCAGAGAATAGGATGTGGATACGTTTTAGGACAAAGTCTAAGAAGCACAGACCACAGAAATGCTGAAGGAAGAGATCTGAAAACAATACTCCAGGGGCTTCACGAGACGAAAACAACGTGTAAAATAATGACTACCAGCACTATAACAATGGCACAAAAGGAACAACTGAGAGATTTATATTTAACTCAACAAGAAGGAGAAGAAACCACCGTGTCTGTGAATAACCGCTTCCAACCTGCTGTGCTTGGGAAACGGTGAGAAACAAGGAAATGTGGCCAGGTGAAAAAAAAAGTCTTTATTTAATTTGGCTTTTTCAGATTTTACTCCATTTTATTTATTTATTATGTGTGCAGAGGGCACACCTGTGGGGATCACCGTGCCCTGTGGGTTCTGGGGACATAACTGAGGTGCTTGAGGTGGCGGCAGGCACGTTCACTCACTGAACCATCTCCCCAGCCCCTGGCATGGCCTTTTGAGACAGGGTCTACGCAGCCATAGTGTCCTTGACTCGAGATATGTACATCAGGCTAACCTCAGCCTTGTGCAGCCCTCCTGTCTCTCCTCTCGTGGGCTGGGGTTATAGGTGTGTGCCATCATACCTGGCCAGAAATGGATTTTTTTTTTTTTTACCAGAAAGTTTTACAGTTGTATTGGCAACAAAGTATATTGATTTTTTTTTAAAATATATAAGGCGTCCTTTGTTAACTCATAAGTCATATATAAAATTTTTAACTAAAGTTTTTAAAAGTGATTCTATAACCCAGACATAGTCATATGATCCCAGGATCCAGGATGCTGAAGCAGGAGGGTCACTTGAGCTTGAGAGTGTGAGACCAGTGTTGGCAATATAAAGACTCCATGCTAAAGGCTAATGGGCCTTCAGTGCCTATTTAAAATAATATTAAAAGAAGAATGGGGGCCAGACAGGTAACTCAGAGAGTAAGGAAACCTGCTATTAAACTACCCATCTGAGGTCAGTCTCTGGGATCCCCATGGTAGAAGAGAACTGACTTCACAAAGTGGTCCTCTGACTTCCACACATGCTTCAGGACACATGCAGGCCACACATAGACATAGTCATGCATATACACCCACAATCAATCAATCAATCAATCAATCAATAATGAATGAATGAATGAATAAATAAATAAATAAATAAATAAATAAATAAATAAATAAATAAATAAATAAATAGATTTTTAAGTCAACAAAGTTCCCAAAGCAAGGTGCATTCTAACAAATTATTCTCCAAGGATATAGACATGACAAATCAGGCCTAAAAACAAAATTGAAGGTTAACCGAGGAGAGGAAAAACTAATTGTACAAGGTAGGCTGGATGTGATTTAGGTGATTCAGGCTGCTGTAACAAAATACCACCATTGGCGCATTTGTAAAGGACAGAAATGTATTGCTCACAGGTCTAGAGGTTGGACTCGAGGACCAGGGTAGCAGCATATTAGGCATCTCTCTTACTCTCTGTGCCATAGATAACACTTTTTGGCCCCATCCTCATGGAGCAAATGATACAAACAAGCCCCTTAAGGCCTTTTTTATAGGGATATTAATCTCGTTCATGAGGTCCCACCCTCATAACTGACTTACTTCCTCTGCCACTACACTGGGGAATAGTTTTGTTGTTGTTGTTACTATTTTGTTTTGTTTTTATGTGTGTGGGTATTTTGTCTGCATGTGTGTCTGTGTACTATGTGCATGCATGGTGCCTACAGAGGCCAAAGGAGTATGGATTCCCCAGAACTGGAGTAACAGATGGCTGTGAGCCTCCATGTGGGTACTGGGAATCAGGCATGGGTCCTCTGGAAGAGCAGCCAGTGGTCTTAAACACAGGGCCATCTCTCCAGCCTTGGGGACCAAGTTTTAATACATGAGTTTCGGGGGACGTGAACACTCAGCTCACAGCTGTAGGATTTTTCGGGGGACATGAACTCTCAGCTCACAGAGGTAGGATAAAGAGCCCACAGTGTTTCATAGCTGATTTGTACATTTACAAATCAAACACAGGTGTAGAGCCATGTGATAGATGGGTATGACACTTCCATGCATCTATTACTTGGACAAAACACCTAAGCCAGAGAACCTAAAGGAAGACTTATTCAGTCTCAAGCTTCCAGGGCCTTCAGTCCATGGTTAGCTGGTCCCACTTCTTTTGTCTAAGTCATATGAGACTATCATGACAGCAGGAGTATATGACAGACAAGGCTTCTCACTCCATGGCAACCAGTGAACAGAGAAGGGAAGGTCTTGATTCAGTATGTATCTGTCAAAGATATTCTCCCAGTTACCTGCTCCATCCAACTATAGCTCCCATCCTAATCACCATTCAGCCACGAGTTCATCAGTGACTTAGTTCCATAAAAGACTTGAGAGACCCATGGCCTGAGCCTCTCAGAAGCCGCAAACAATTCCTTAACATGAGCCGTCCTTTGGGAGACTTTCAGATTTAACCCAAACAATGGTCTCCTGAAGTAGACTGTGTTCAAAGGCAAGCTTTGATGTCTCATGCCTACGTGACCTTGGTTCACCTATAGCCATTAAATATGGGTGATAACATCCACCTCATTGGATGGTTGAGGCGGTGCAAGAGGCAAGCTCTCTGAAATGACTAGCACCCTGCCTGTGGTGCCATGTGCCACCAGCAGCGTGGTGACCAACCCTTGCTTCTATACCGCGGTGTAATGGAGTGCTCGTGCATGAAATTCGGCGCCTTTCATCTAGCATTTCCCCCTGTTTATCGGAATCCTGGCCTCAAACGATTTTATTTCCATGGCTTCACAGGAAATGCACCACAGATTTCCAAGCCCATTCAGATTCTCTGCTGTGGACTCCAAATATCAGCTAGAGCCATAGGCAATAGTAATAGTAATGCAACGGATCTGAAACTAAGGCTGTTTCCTTCCTGCTCTGTCTGCTGTCTCGTTTCATTTTCCCAGTAAGTACTGTAGCCATCGCCGTCATCGCATAAGCCAGAGTGCCAGCTAAGAAACATGAGAGTCATTCCTCATACACTCAATATTATATCATTCCATTTCCCTCCTAAACCCTCACATTCTGTCTCTGTCCCTCTGCCTCCAACTTGAAAGGCCTCACAGAACACCCCTCCGGCCCCTGCCCCCAGAAGCGTCAGCATCATAGGGAAGGAATATGCAGTTCAAATTCCAGCATTGTTGCTCATTAATTACGTGTCCTCATGAACACGCAACCTCCCCTCTGAAAAGAATGATGGGTCCCACAGTAGCATCTATTGTAGACTGTTCAAGCCCTCTCTGGCCGCTCGGCTGTGAGCTCCCTGTGGACAAGGCTGTCTCAGTGATGCTGTATATTCAGTACCATGTGATGCCTGGCAGACACCCAAAGAAACAAACCTGGAGTGAGCTGAGTGGAGACAGACAGGCCGCACCCTTTCTAGCACTTACTATCAGAATCACCACTGGCCCATCGCTGACTGAACCGCAGAGGCCTTGCATATGGGTATGCACCACAAATCCCTCATCTGACCTCGAGACATGATTTAACTAGCTACCCGTCATCCATTCAAGGGAGGGTGCTGGCCGGTTTTCTGTCAACTCGACAAAAGCTAGAGTGGTGTGAGAGGGGGGAGCCGAAATTAAGAAAACGCCTCCATGAGATTGGGCTGTAGGCAAGCCTGAGGGGCCTTTTCTTAAGTAGTGATTCATATGGGAGGGCTACCCTAGGCTGGTGGCCCCCAGTTCTATCAGAAAGTGTAGGCTGAGCACGCTATGGGAAGCTAGCAAGGAAGCAGAACCCTTCCTTAGCATCTGCGTCAGCTCCTGTCTCCACTTTCCAGCCCTGCTTGAGCTCCGGGCCTGACTTCCTTCAGTGATGACTACAATGTGCAAATGTAAGGCAAAGAAACCCTTTTCTCCTCAACTTGCTTTTGGTCAAGGTGTTTCATCATAGATACAGTAACCCTAACTAGGACAGAGAGACTACAGTAGCCTGCCTTATTTTCCAATCACGTGAAAGTTCTGTGTTTTAAAGTAAAACTACATTTCCTCACTCTTATGTACATATGCATAAAATGGAATATATTTCCCTCTTTCTTTTAAATTGACTAACCAAATCCTTAAGAAAAAAATCACCGTGAATTGATAAGAATCAAACCCTTTTCAAAAACGTTTCTTTCAAAGACAGAAAATGGAAAGCATATATAGGATTTATTATAGTTTCGTTTCTTTTCCAAAAATATATTCTGTAAATGTTTTCTTACTTCAGGCTGGACAACTATGACAATGATTTGAATCAAGTGTGAAAAAGAAATAGTTTTTGCTTGTATAAATCCTTGGCAGATAATTGGGTTTCAAACTGAGAAAAAAAAAATGTAAGTTGCTCTCAGGTCTCAACGATACACATAAATTATGTGGTGTTGACAGGAAGCACAACACAGTTGCTGTTTGGGTCTCCAGTGTCATGAATGGGTAGAAACATCTCAGCGATTAGTAAACACCACGTCTGATGTGGTATCATCTTCACTACCTACAGTGTGGTCGGGCAGCTCTGTCCTGTCCTGTAACTTGAGGCTCTGGGCATTCCATGATTCTGACTATTAAACCAGTAAGAACTTCAGAGCAAAGAAAACGGCAAATTTTTGGTAAGCTTTTGGTAAATTCAAAGTAATCTTGTGTGTGATCTTAGGACACGTGGTATTTAAAACATTGAGGGAAAGGGCTAAGGTGTCTCATACAAGGGACAAGATCCCATTTGTCCTAGATGTGGTGATGGGGTGAGACCCACCACAGTGTCATCTTCTGTGTGCATGTTTCCTCTCAGGATCACTCAGACGTGGAAAGCAGCACCAACCACCCACTACAGAATGGACACCCTAGCCGTGTTCACATTAACCTAGAAAACCAGTCAGTATGGGTCTCTAGGCCAAGATGAAACAGAAGGGAGACAGAAGCAAAGCTTTTAAGCTCCTTGTCCTACTGGAGCAGGGAGATGTGATGCTTTCCTGTGGGATGTGGGTGTGTTCAGACACTCTTTAAATAGTTGTTTTCCTACATAAGCTACTCATCATTCCCCATCATTTTAATGGTCTTCATTTCAAAATTTGGAACTTAATTCTTTGTCCTTCAAATAAAATTGCTACTATGGGGGGATATTTATATTGATAGATGTGGCAAACATGAGAATAAATATCTAATTCATGAGAGGAATGCTAATTCAGTTTCTCTAGCCATATTAAGCCAATAAACGTATGGCAAGCAAATCCCTGCTCGGCTCTGTTGAAACACAACACTCTTTTAAGCACAGGATGTGTTTCTTATTCCTCACTCTGCCCTTTAGAGTATAACGCTGAGCCCTCAACACATGGAGGATGAATTAGTGAGCACTGCTCATCGGCATCACTGTGACAATAATTACCTTCTTTTGAAAGGTTTAATGAAAAGTGTTCTTTTTCCTAGTCCCAAATAAAAGTTGTTCAAATGTAAATTAGGACAGAAAAAGATACAAAACATACCATCTGCATGGGAAATGTCTGTTGACATTTCAAGGTTAAAAAAAATCTTCCTTATTCTCGTTCACTCGGCTGGCTGCTCTCAAACAGGACATGTGGCTAGGCTGCCCAGGCTAGCCCTTAAGCTCACGCACTCAAGGGGTTCTCCTATCTCAGCTTCTCCATTAGCTGGAACTAGAGGGACATGCCACTATTGTGCTCAGAAAAGATAATTGTACTATACCTCCATTTTTATAGGTGTCTAAAACATTTGAGGCTGACATCTTGCCGAGTAAAATAATCATGAAGAAGGGAGCTGTAACAAAAAAAGAACTTCTGATATTCTGAAATGCCTATGTGAAGTGCTAAGACAGGTGCTCAATAAAGACAGATGAATGAATGAATGAATGAATGAATGAATGAATGATTCTCTTTATGGACAATCAGATGATTATGGCAATATATGATACTCGGCTCACTAGCATTTTTAAGCTCCTTGCAAGCTTCACATAATGGAGAAGGCAGGCTTGGTCACTGCTCCCCACCACTAATAATCTCTGAGATGGTGAGGAACCAAGTTTGGAAGCCAGGATTCAAACCTAGACTGGACTAAATCCAAAAGCCCTTATGTCTTTCTGCCATAGCACACTGCTTGCCCAATTCAGGGATATGTGCTGAAGAGCAGCCTTGTGAAGGGACCCCCACCCGCCAGGAAAAGACTTCCAGAAGACAACGCCTCTTGTGCATTCTGCACTGAGTCCAGTCACTGCCCACCCCAGCGTGACAGGACAGCTGTTACTGTCCATCTGTGTGGTGGCTGCTTCACTGGTACCGTCAGGGCCATTGAAATCGCAGACACATTCACTCGGAGGAAAATAAGAATGGATTTTCTTTTCTTTTTGAGAAAGCTTTTTACACTAATCCATTTAATCCCACGGCTGATTTGCCATTGAAGTCTGAGCAAAGCGTCTTTTATGGGGACTTTTCCTACCTTTGAACAAAATTTAAATTAGCCAATGAGATCTTTCTATTATCCCGTCTTTAGTTAAAAGAGAGAAAGAGAGAATATGTGTGTATGTAGGAGAAGAGGGAGAGAGGTGCAGCAGGAGCAGATGGGTTCTTTCAGCAAGATGAGTATTATTTTACTGCTGGGGAAAAATACAGGTTCCAAAGAACAAAGAAAAACACAAAACTTGGATTATTTGGTAGCAATTAATTTAATTTTGAGTAGGATTTTGGATACGTGCCATGATGCATTTATTCAAACCAACACAATGCACAACATAAAGACCAGACTGTGAGCTCTGGTGTCTGGGTGATACTGAAGTGTCAATGGAAGTTTATAGACTTAAACTAATACAGTCCCTGGCAGGGAACCTCCATGCTGGGAGGGAAAGGGTGGATGGGAACCATATACTTTTTACTCAATTTTCCCATGTCTCTAAAAAGAGAGGGGCTCTGGATTTTTTCCAAAGCCGAATTAACATGACACAAATAAGTAGAATTTCTACATCTTACAATGAAATAAAAGATGCTTTTATTCAAATACAATAATCAGAAATATGCGTTCAGGTAGGCGAAGCTTGAAGTTTATATAGTTCAATGGAAACAGATTCTGTTTTCACTTATCTCTTCCTTGGGTTTTCCTTAGTCCTGGAAGATCTCAGAGCCTCCCAGTACTGAGCTCAGCCCTGTGCAGCTGCATTCTTAGCTGAGAAAACGGTAGGAATGTGAATTCAGAGGTATCCCCTGAACCATGGTATTAGCCACTTTTCTGCTGCTGTGACAAAATATCCTGACAGAAACAACTTGAGAAAAGAGAGGAGGTCTGTGTGGCTCATGGTTAAGGGCACAATCCCCTGTGGTGGGAAAGTCCAGCCAGAGGCTGGGACAGCGGCTCACACTGCCTGACCTCAGCAGAGGGTGGTAAGTGCCCATGCTCTGCTCACTTCTCCCTTTTTATACAGGCCAGTGTCTCGTTCCAAGGATGGTGTTGTGCACAGTGGGCGTCTTCCCACTCACTTGACCTTAACTGAAGTCTTCCCACCTCAGTTAACACAGTCAAGATATTCTGCCATAGACAGAGCTCGAAGCCTGTCTCCTAGATGACTCTAGATCTCATCAAGCTAACAGGTGAGATTAACCACTGTAAGCACTAAGCCAGGAATTTTTCAAATAGAGCCATGTTAGCTATTTTGCAGAAACTTTCCGGGTGATTTCAGTACAGGTCAAAGTCTGAGATCACTATTTCAATTTCAGTACTAACACATGGCATAGCCAGGTCTTTCTTAGTCTTAGAGTTAAAGCTGCCTTAGGAGATTGGTAGATGACCTGTTTGGCAGGTGTGTCAGTTCCATCCCCAGAATCCAAAGCATTTTTTTTAATCAATATGTAAGTTACTATTGAAAGCCAGCTCTCCCATGTCACCAACATCGATCCAAATTTCAGGAATCCCAGAGTTAAATCATCTGTGGAAACAACAACAATATCTACCTTCCAAGATTGCTAAGATAATTAATGAGTTCATTCACATAAAAACGAGTTCACCCAGAGCCTGGCATATAAATGCTCCAGGAGCATTAACTATTATAATTATCATCTAGCTGGATTTTTGAAATGGCTTATAAACGTAATTCAGAAATGATATTGGAGCAACTGAACTTTGATTCTGCTAACTGCTCTTGGGGTCTTTATTGCAGAAGTGTACCTGTTGCAATTAGATAATGCTTTCAGCTCCAAGGCAGGCCCCATACACAGGTTCCCTTTCTGACCAGCACAATAAGCCACTAATAACAGTCTCTTCTCAGAGAGTGCATGGTGTGAAAGAGATGTTATGTTGTACAAGGCCCACTAGACAAGATGCAGAGAACAGCTGAGTAATGTCATAACTGTAAGACAGACAGTGCATTATTGGATAAAAGAATGGTGGGTGATCGCTGCCTGGGGGACCAGCCTCCAGCAGCAGGGCAAAAAGGGAATCCACAGAGTCAGTACATACCAGACTTTTTTTATCTGAGAGGGTTAGGGAAAAAGACACTCACACTCTCTCTTGATGGTTTCCCTCTTTATTCTCTATTCTTCTTCTGTATACTTTTTCTCTACAGCTTATATACCCCAACAAAGTTTTTCAGGCAATATAGAAATTACAATCTTGCTACATTCCATTTTTCAAGTGAATGATTATAATGAATGCAGGTAAAAACATGTTTTTCATCTCCCTTACATGATTAAAAACAAAGTCACCCCAAGAACCCACATGCATTTACATCTAAGTAGCTTGTTACAGATTAACAGAACATGAGCAAGCAGACAGTGTTTTTTTTCTCAGCCAACTCTTTTGTTGGCAGGCTGCATATTGCAGTTACAAAAAAAGAATCAATCACTTTATTATTTATCTTGAAAGGTAATCATATAAAGAATCTTAAAGGAATCACAAACCTAAACTTCTATGCATAAAAAACAATCAGAATCAGTCAGCTGTATTTAAATCTTTAGGGTGCATAACCATTCATCAACAGTTCTTATAGCAAGAGATTGAGGGAAAATTGGGTACAGAGAATTAATCATGGTCTTTGGTCATCAACCAATCCTAGTAAGGAAAGTACATCAGCTAATAATAAGTGGGCTATTTTGTTCTTGTTCCCTGACCTTAATGAGTTCTTCATTCACTTATGTGCCTTTCTAAAACTTTAGATTGTCTTCTTGGGTTTTTTTTTTTATCTCAAAAACATCTTAGTCTAGTTTTAAGTTATTTTCAAAGCTTTATTTCAGCTATGATGTGACATTTGAACACATTTCTCAACATTAAGGTTAAAAGAATTTAAGCTAGCTGGGATACTGGGACTCAATTATTTTTCTTAATCATTAACCTAAGCCACAGTCTATACAGTTCCTTAATAGAAACTCATGTGTTGTAACAGTGTGACACTTTCTTGTTTTATTCTTCATCATCAAAAGTCTATTTAAACTAACATTATTATTATCAATTAGACAGTACAGCTGAGGAAGAAATCATCTTCATAACAATCTATGGGTAAAAATGCCCAGTAGAATGGGATGTTTCTATGAGATAAACACACTGCACTACAGGCAGTAGGGATCGCCCCACCCCACACCCATTCATACCATACCAGAATACCAGAGAAAGATGGCACCAGCAAACATGTGAAGGCACAGCAGAAGCAAAAGACATTCTGGAGTCTGTGGTCTCAGGGCCTTGTCTATCTGAGATTCACCCAAAAGAGATTCACCTCCCAGAGGACTGACACCCTGAAGTCAACTGCCACCTGCTGCTCCTCTGACATGGCCACCGGCAATGGGTGGAACTGAGCCAAGAGAAATGTAAAGACACAGTAAAGAAATAAACTGTGCAGAAAAATCAATTCAGGTTGTAGAGGCTACAGACACAAAAGCATCCTACAGCTGAAGGAGTGATGCAGAGATGATGCAGTAAAGGTCAAGGGTAGCAGAATGAATGGTAGAGATTAAAAAGAACAGCATCTTAACATCAGTACATTTTTAAAAGGGGGAAGCGAAATAAGTTTCATCTGTGATAAAACAGCCTTATCTAGTTGGCTTCACCAAAGCAGCCATGCTGAAAACTATGGATCCAAGTCGGGTCTCAGAGTAAGCAAAAATCCAACATAGAATAAACAGTGTCCAGAATAGTCACTTGAACTGTGTATGCATGCGTGCGTGCGTGCGTGCGTGCGTGCGTGCGTGTGTGTGTGTGTGTGTGTGTGTGTGTGTGTATGTATGCAAAGGCCAAGGAAAGATGTTTGGTGTCTTCCTGTCACTCTTGTTATTCTTGACGCTTTAGTTTTTTGTTTGTTTGGTCTGGTGTGGTTTGATTTAGGTTGGTTTTAAGAAACAGTTTTATATTTTCACTTTGCTCTGAAGCTCCCCAAAGTTTGGGGCTAGGGTGGCTCCTGCGTTTACCTTCTGTCTTTGTCTGATAGCCAGCATAATTTCGACTAAATGTCCAGGAAGGGGAGTTAAATCCTCTAGAAGACACTGCATCAAAGAGTGACTCAGCGTAATTGGCACCACCTCAAGCCTTCCTTTGAATTACACCAGGTTTCACAGAGCCTTGCTCCTCCAGGGTGGGGAGAGACAGGAAAGCTCACGTGACAACTCTTGCCAGCCCACAAGACATACACAGAGGCTGAGACTGAGTGTTCAGAAACCTTCCAACAAATGGCATGACAATAACTGACCACAGATTCAATTTCCTAGTCATGCATTCTCATCTTATAGGAATATGGGTCAATGACAGAGACAACAGGAAACATTAGGGCCTTTGGCACAGATTTTTTTTTTTTAAAGAACCAACCAGAATCCTTTTTCTAACTAAGAATCTAAAACAAGTCAAATGCAATAAAGTACTTGAGGTCCTAGAGTACATATGAAGTGCCAGATCAGAGTGATGTTGGGGACCCTGGGGGTTCCAGTTTCTGGTAAGTCACACTATGCTTCACTCTCTATGAACTCTTGATCATTTGAATTCTATAACATTTCAAAAGCAACAGAGTACCTAAAATGTGTTAGAAACTCTATTATAATAGCTACCACAGAAAACACAGATCTTAGAAAATCTCCTCAATGTTATTAAATGAAGAATATACTCTTTGGACTAAAATATAAAGTCACGGTAGTTTTATCCTTTGTACTACTTCCCGGGGCCGAGTTACACATTAGTAAGCCGTCGGCTCCAGGCTTGACCTAGCCTTGCCATGCCTCCTCACGGTCTCCCTGCACTTCAGGAACTGCTGAGTCTCCTGGTGTGGCGGTACTGATTAAAGACAGTACTGAGAACAGACGATATGTTTTGTTTTTGCTGGAACAGAGTTAATTTTATGGACTGTGCTTGCTTCCTCTCCCAGTGGGATATGGCCCTTAGCTAACATTTAATATAAGCTCTGTGTGTGTGTGTTGGGGGGTGCGTCTAAGTGTTTGCCTGTGTTCAAATTAAGATGCCCAAACTATTTGCTGTCATTTCCTCCCATGGGCTTTTTCAGATTTCTTGCTGTCTAACAGGTAAGCAGAAACAGAGAGAGACTCGTCAAATCGTTGCTGAACTTAGCCTTGGAAATACCATCTGCTGTTTGCCAAGAGTTGCTCTATGAAACCTCCTAGAACCCACGCTTGCGTCCACTAAGATGTAGTTGTTACGTTTGCTTTTCATAGTGTTTCACCCTCAGGAGAAATTCCTGTCTGTCCTTGTTACAAGCAATGTTATGGTTATGGTTTCCCGTCTAATTAAAGGCAGGTTCTCTCTCTCTCTCTCTCTCTCTCTCTCTCTCTCTCTCTCT
>CABHPQ010171552.1:11493-36720 GCA_902168405.1 Peromyscus aztecus | reverse complement strand
ACACACACACACACACACACACACACACACACACACACACACACACACAAAACAAAACAAAAACAAGCAAGCAAACAAACAAACAAAAACTTCCCAGGTTGATTACTGGGTGAGGGAAATTGTTTGCATTCTCAAGAGCTTGTGACGTGGTCTCCTCCTGTGGTCCTTCCCCTCCACTGAGATTCCTTACACACTCCACTCCCGTCACAATCTACCTCTGACCTTTTAGTACAGACTCCATACTCTCCTCTTGCATGGATTCTTCTTGTGGCTACATAATCTGATTGCTGACCCAAGAGTACTTATATTTCCCTATATGATCTTTAGAAAGACTGTAAGTGCACCCCCAAAGGGCCACCACAGCACCCTGCATCCAAGAGCTAGAACACGTAAAAACTGATTCAACCGAAAATACATGTGTGAGCCCTGTGCTTTCTTCCAACAGTTTCTCTAAATAGTAAGGAGATACAGTGATGAAGAAGAAATGATTCTACTCCCTAGAGGAGTTGGGGCCGCGATGCTTTCTATTTACCTCCTTGAGTGTTTCATGCCTCAGTGTTTTTTTTTTTTAAATAAGATACTAGAAGCTAAAGAGATGGCTCAGAGGTTAAGAGCGCTTACTGTTCTTGCAGAGGATCTGAGTTCAGATCCTAGCACCCATGTCAGGCAGCTCACAAACACATGTGACGCTAGCTCCAAGTGACCTGACCCCCTTTCTGGCCTCTGCAAGTGTTGCACATGAGCTTACCCCATGCTTAGACACAGACACAGAGATGGACAGACAGACAGACAGACACACACACACACACACACACACACACACACACACACGCATGCACAAAGTAATTTTTTATAGTTAAAAACGTAGAGACATTAATCCTTATCTTGAATTGTTTTTTCCACTATTGATAAAGAGGGAATGTAATGTGGAGACCACTTGGGTGTCTGAGTTACAAGGAATATATCTGTTCTAAACAAAATAGAAGTCTTCAATGGCCTATAGCTTCACTTCATTCCATTGGCATTTAAGAAGCAGAGTCATTAGCTGAAATACTGGCTACTGATGAATTCTGGAAAAGGGATTATCATTGTCTTCAGTTTTGTACCTACTGAGATGCCCAAATAGTTCCACTGAACAGTTTTTAAAACAACATGAATGTTTGAAAGGGAATTACAGGGAGAAGAGGGTTAATAGGGATAAGAGGGACATTGGAGAGGTTAGGGCTGTTACACTAATCAGAATCCACTTTAAACTTGTAAATTGTCAAAGAACAAACTCAATAAAAAATAGAGAACTAAGGATATACCCAAAAATACAATGCATCAGGAGCTACATGCATAATGATGTACAACTGCACTTTATTCTACAAGCATTGGAAGGGCTATTACTCTAGGAAAGTTGGTCAATGTACTTTATCTTGTTGGTCTATTCTGGGATGTAGGAGTGCCCAGTTTTCCCTAGAATGAGCTGAATCCATTCAATAGTAACGACTGCATGCCAGCCCTCTTTGGGGTGGTATAACATCACAGTTAACATTTTTGAAGTCAGACAGGAAGTCTCTCCCACCCTAACTGGTCCTCAGGAAGCCAATTAGATGGGCTATGTGTCATTACTAATATTTACCTTCTAGATGTAATTATTCTTACCACCTCTTCACCCGTTCTTCTGATGCTTAAATTTGTTATGTCTCCAAAACAGTCAGAGGTGTGCCAGAGGTGTTCACTGAGGCTCCTTGCCTTCACCCCCCAAAGAACAACACTGGAGCATCTCACCTGGTGGTTGAAGGTAGCAGGTACTGATCCTTCCTCACAGGTGGGATCAGGAGCCTCTGATATTCAGCCGCAGCCCACAGCATATGCCAGGAAACAGGAGAACAGCCCTTCACTGCATCTCGGGAGGAGCTGCTCCTGGTCCTGAAACAATCCTGCCAACCATACCTCCAATTCTCTTTGTGGCTCCGGAGTCTCTGAGGTGCTGGGGGTACTGCCTGTACTAAAGTGAGGAGGCAGGGGCACAGCCTTAGAATGAAGCTCTGGACCTCAGAGACTTCCCTGGCCCCTGAGGATTTGGAGGAGTGGTAGGAAAGAAAGCATTCTACTGATACTTTTTAGAGATTGAAGTAGAAAGGTCGGCAGGCCACTCTCAATTGGAGTTATTTCCTTTTAAAAACTTGTGTGTGTGTGTGTGTGTGTGGTATCTATGGGGTGGAGGGCATGTGCATGCGAGTGCAGATGCCTGAAGTGGCCACAAAAACGCACTGGGGCTGGAGTAACAGGCAGCTGTGAGCCGCCTAACATAGGTACTGGCAACTGAAGTTGGGCCCTCTGCATAAGCAATATGTGCTCTCAATTTCTGAGCCATCTCTCCAGACCCATGTGGGCTGATTTCTCACCCAATGTAAAGACTATGCTTTGAGTGTGAAGTATGTAAGTGTGCAAAGAAACTGGTCCATTTTTCAGTTGACTGATCTTTAGTATAGAGAAGCATACCACCATGGAATATACAACCTGTTTATCCACGGGGGTATAACCTGTTTTAAGAAACATGGTTGGTGCTGAAGACACAGGAAAGAATGTAACAGATCAAACAAGGGAGTAAGTCTTAACTATTCCTGCCATAAAAGTAACTATGTGCACAATTGATACAGGCCAACTAGTCTAAAAGACATGAAATCAAAGTTTATTGAAAAGGGGAAAGAGAGCATCATGGAGTGGGAGGAAGACAAGGGAAGGTCATGAGGGGTGAACACGCTCAAGTACATTATATACATGCAAGAAAATGCTTTAATGAAGCCATTTTGTACAATTAATATATACTAATACAGTTTTTAAAACTTTATTATTACGTACTCATATATTTCTGTGTGTATGTGCACAAGAGTGCGGGTACCTATGGAGACCAGAAGAAGGTGACAGATTTCCCCAGAGTAATAGTTACAGGCTGTTGTGAGCTGCTTTATGTGTGGTTGCTGGGAATTGAACTCAGGTCCTCAGCAAAAGCAGCAAGCACCCTTAACCACTGAGCCATCTCGCCAGCCCCTTATTTGATTTATAGTTTTTCCTCGTTATTTGATTTTTTAAAAAATTTAACATCAATACCCACCATAACACAAACACAAAAAAATCTGTTTTCTTTTTATTTAAAAGAACCTTGGTTATCTCACAATTAATTTGTTTAATCCACCCATCATTAGACATTTAGGTTGCTTCTACACTGCAAATGTTAAAGCAACAAGGATTCTGCACACCTAGTTACCGGCATTCAGTTAAAATGTCTCACTCTTCTAGGAGTAAAATGATGGGTGCTCAAGCTACATTCCCTGGGTTATGACTTAAGAAATGGATCACCAGCCATGAACGCATAATATTTGTCTTGTTTTCTGTTGGGATTTGCCGATTTCTCCTTAGGTATTTCAGATTTAGTTACTGCTTGGTGTGTGACTATCACATATTAAATGGAAAATGTTTTATTCTATTTTTCTTTGTAGTTTAAGGTTTATGGAATTTTGGAGCCAAGAAATATTTGTACTTCTTTTTTTCAGTGGGTTGGGGATCAAATCCAGGGCCTGTGCATGCTGTGATAGAGGTCTACCACTGAGTTACATCCCCAGACCTCAAGGAATGTTTGGTCCAGAGAGAGAGGGGTCCAGAGTTGGAAGACCACGGTCAAGGCCAGTGGAAGGTCTTTTGTAGTACAGCATGGACCTCCTTATTCCTCAGACAGTAGATGATAGGGTTGCAGAGAGGTGTGACCACCGTGTAGATGACAGACAGCACCTTGTTGAGGTCCATGGACTTGATGCGGCTGGGGCGGCAATAGATGAAGAGAGCTGCTGAGTAGAAGATGCCCACCACTACCAGGTGGGAGGCACAGGTGGAGAAGGCCTTGCGTCGGGCGGCAGCTGATGGCATCCGGAGGACGGCCATCCCAATGGCTGAATAGGAGGCCAAGGACACCAGGAGCGTTCCGCAGAAGATGACGATGGCCGAGATGAAGTCGACCAGCTCTGTGAGGGCCACGTGGGTGCAGGACAAGTTGAGCAGAGGGGAGACATCACAGAAAAATTGGTTGAGGACATTGGGGCCGCAGTAAGACAGACTGGCGATGCATGTTGTTTTGGCCACTGAGACCACCAGCCCACCAAGCCATGAAGACAAGGCTAAGCCCAGGCAGACTTGGGGCCTCATGAGCAGTGGGTAGTGCAGTGGACGGCAGATGGCCACATAGCGGTCATAGGCCATGGAGGCCAGGAGGGTGCACTCCGTGCAGATGAGGACTATAAAGAAGAAGAGTTGAGTCATGCAGAGTGTAAAGGAAATATGGTAGGGCCCCGTCCACAACCCCACGAGTAGGGTGGGCATGGTGACTGACACATAGCATATCTCCAGGCAGCTAAGATTGCCCAGGAAGAAGTACATGGGCTTGTGGAGCTCATTGTGACTGCAGATGAGGTAGATGATGAGTGTGTTCTCCAGGAGCGTCAGCAGGTAGAGAGTCAGGAAGACAGCAAATAGGGCATCTCTTATGTCCAGCCTAGTGGACAATCCCAGCAAGATGAACTGCTGAACCCTGGTCATGTTGGCCAACTCCAGGGACCTTTCCATCTGTAGAGAGACAAACCATTTGTTAACATGTGTCCTTCAGAAGCATCATAGTAAAAGTAATTAGAAGGCTGTTCACAGTGATTTGAGCCTCTAGCGCTTAGTCATATCAACATCTGTGGAAACTGGCTAAGAGAAAGATTCTTTATCTTCTTGAGATGAATGCTGCAGCTGGTGATTTCAATGTATACAAAGAATGTGACCATCTGAACATTCAGAGGATAAATTTTGCTCCCTGTGAAATTAAGTGAAGGAAATGATTGACATTTGTTATGCTAAATATATTATAATTATTCTCATTTCAGTTTTTTAAAAAAGTATTATTCCCAGGTTGTTCCTCTACGCACCAATTTAGGAATATTCTTTAAAATCCAGAAACATTAACTGCTATCTCTCATGTTCTAAAACTGAATCTAAATCTACAGCCATACTATCCTGAATGGGCCTGATCTCATCTGAAACAGAGCTCCTTTTTTCTTAAAGTGGTTTTTATTTTACAGAATTGCATTATGCGGTAGGTATCAAAATGAGCATGCCCAGAGATAAAAAGTTTTGTTCTGAATAATATTGTTGGAATTCTAAGAAAGTTGGCATCTCATTTAACAGTAGTTTGGAGATTCCATTGTATAGGGCCAATCAGTGTGGTCAAATATACAATATTTACTTATATTTTGTATAGTGTTGCAATTGGTTGGAGGTGGGAGATTCTATTGGTTGCACCCAATGTAGATGATCATACTTCCTTATCATTCACATACTGCTGTTTAGGAGGAAGCTGGGAGATACACAGGGGATTATGGATGCAATCTGGGGTACCCATCCAGATCACAAAAACTTCTAAGATCTTTTACTTTATGTCAGAAATATGCCATGATGACTTTGCTATTTTATTCAGCACTATTAAGTTCTGGTATGACTTAGTTATTCTTTATTTTGTGAAGTTTTTGTTTTATTTTATCTGTGTGACCAGTACCTGCATGCATGTCTATGTATCACATGCATGCAGTGTCCTCAGAGGCCATAGAGGACATCAAATCCCCTGGAACTGGAGCTACAGATGGTTGTGAGCTGCCATGTGGGTACTGGGACTTGAACCTGAGTCCTCTGGAAGGGCAACCAGTGCTTTTAACTGCTGAGCCATGTTTCTAGCACCCCTGACTGAGTTTTAAATGGCATAGTTATAGTCTTTGCCTCTGTCACACATGGTAAGTGTAGGGACTCAGGGAGGTACATCACATCCCAAGATGACCCAGCCAGGAATTTCAACTCCATTCCTGTGTTAATTCCAGCGGATAACATTACCCATCCTGAAAGCCAAGAGCAGAACAGTCTCCAACGTCCAAGACATAGTCTAGAGATCCAGAAAATTACACAATTTGAGAGTCCTTCTTGGTTTAGAGTATCGTGCATAGATTCCACTTGGTGGAATTAAGCTCCTGTGATGAGTTAGACACCCTAGCAGGTGTCTTCTTCTTCTTCTTCTTCTTCTTCTTCTTCTTCTTCTTCTTCTTCTTCTTCTTCTTCTTCTTCTTCTTCTTCTTCTTCTTCTCCTCCTCCTCCTCCTCCTCCTCCTCCTCCTCCTCCTCCTCCTTCTCCTCCTCCTTTTTCTTCTTCCTCTTCTTCTTCTTTCTTCTTTCTTCTTCTTCCTCTTCCTCCTCCTCCTTCTAATTCTTCTTCTACTACTATCACCACTGTTACTACTACTACTACTTCACTACTACTAATTCTTCTTCTACCACTACTATATAATTCTTTTTCCTCCTCCCCCTCCTCCCCTCCTCCTATTCTTTTTCTTCTCTTCCTCTCATTTCCCCATCTCTCTTTTATTTCTTTTAAATATGGGAATTTTCTTTTATATCTTATCATTATAAGCAAATACGTTTACTAAATATTCAAGTCAACATTCTTCTCATATGTTAGGAGCTGACTTCTTACAGGATGTAGAGCCAATGAAAAGATATAAAGACTGGGATTTCAGAAGAATTTAGAGATATTATAGAGCTAATGAACCACATTATCTTGATACTAAAGGCTCCTCATCCATAAATGATTAAGAGTCTAATGCAGGAGGTGAAAGGCCCTCATCTACCACAGAAAAAGGTTGGGAATGGCATGTTAACAAAGCAACAGCCATGGGAATGGTTTGAGGATGAGGAAAACTGCCTCCCAGAGAGCCTGTGTCATCACCTAACAGATTCTCTCCACTTTAGATGTTTAGCTTCTCGTCTGGTTTCTCTTTCAAGGAAACATCACTAATTTCCCTCGAACATTTCATTTTTTTAAAACTGCATTTACTTACATGTGCATACAGGCATGTGCACATGGCCCATGTGGGAAGGCCAGAGGACAACTTGCAAGACTCAGTTCTCTCATACCATGTGGATCCTGGAATCTAACCCTCGTTATCTGACTCAGAGGTTCGTCCCTTCCTGAGCCATGTCACCAGTCTTCTTCAAGCATTTCTCATGGACAAAGCATTCAAGCTTCTCCCAGAACGATCTCTGCTTTGCACACCATCATGTGACCCCGCCATAGGAAAGCGGAACGAATTCAACTCGTCATTCTCTTCCAGACCAACTGAAGGCAATGTGATAAAATTCCAGCCTCCAGATCTGGTCCCCAAAGCCCTAGATGACAGATTGACAGCTCTTGCTCCAATTTTTACCTGTGAAAATAAACTAGTTCATTCTCTCCTCTCCTCTCCTCTCCTCTCCTCTCCTCTCCTCTCCTCTCCTCTCCTCTCCTCTCCTCTCCTCTCCTCTCCTCTCCTCTCTTTTCCTCTCCTCTCCTCTCTTCTCCTCTCCTCTCCTCTCTTTTCCTCTCCTCTCCTCTCTTCTCCTTTCCTCCCCTCCCTCTCCTCATCTTCCCCCTCTTTCCTTTCTTCCCACTTCTCCTCCCTCCCTCCTTATCCCTGTTTCTGTAGCTATCTCAGTCTGTCTGTCTGTCTGAGTTCTTCTTTCTCTTCTTCCTCCTTCCTTTATTTCTCTTATGTATAGAGACATTTCATTCTATGCCTTGCTATGATAAACAAATATATTTACTAAATAATCAACTCAGTATTCGTCTCATCATTTATACTCAGTTGGACGCTTACCAAGCCAGGTTCTTAGAAGTATGATTTCTGTCAACATCTTCACATATAGGCACACGTGTCTTGGAAAACACCAGACACATTCAACACCTCACTGTTTTCACCAGTAATTTATCCTCAGATCCTGTATCTGCACAGAGCTGATCCTTTCTTTTTAGTAGATGGCTCCTCATGTGGTTCACAGAGTCCAAGTTCCTTATTAGAAACTGTTCCACTTTCCAAGCCCATCACCGAGATCACAGAGCAAGCCCTAATTGCCTTCCAAATCTCCACATCCCAGCACAGCACCTGGTACAATAACTGCATCTTACGTGACCAAGAGAGTTAAAAATTCCAGCAAGGAGATGGGAGGGTCTCCCAATATTTCTACCCCTAGCTGAGGACCTAAAGGCAGTTGATGGAAGCGAAGGGAGGAATTGTCACTTTTCTTGTGTGGCTGTGGGGATTTCCTTTTTTAGGTTGCCCATGCACCATGGATGACCCCAAACAGAACATATGGGCAGCACTAATTGAACTTAGTGGGCTACCAAATAAAAAGACAGGATGTTGGATGGGACGGAAGTGGGAGGTATGTTGTGGGGAGACAGGGTGAGCTGAAGGGAGGGAGTGGAGGATGGATACGACCCAGATATATTAGCCCCTTAAAACCTCTCTAGGACTGCAGTTGCTGGGATGGCTCTGTGGCTCAATGGTGGAGCACTTGCCTGGTGTGCATACTTCCTTAGGTTCAATCCTCAGGATCACGAAAAAGGAGGAAAATGTGATTTCTTATTTGAAGTCGAAGCATTAAGCTCTGATATTAGTAACTTGCCTAAAACACAGAGAAGGATGTCTGGAGCTAGGGTATACAGAGAACTCTTGATATGTGGGTGACAACTCTTCTCTACCCCATGCTTGGTCTGTTTTTTTTTCTGTTTAGTTTCTAGTTTTTTTCCAAATATTTAATATTTTGGTATGGACAGATGTGTATTATAGACAACATAAAGCTGAGATTTATAGTGTCATCAGGTCTCAATTTTAGAGATATTACATAGGACCTGTGCTTTAGTAGACATTAGTTGGATGTAAGTCCAGTCACAGACCCTTACATAGGATCAGACATTAAGCCAAATCCAACTATGTCACATACACATTTTTCCAAGCAATGAGGGGGGGATATAATCAATTATCCTCAAGAATTTATTGGGAGAAAAAAAAAAGGGATAGCTACATCAATGACAGCCATAAAATGCAGACCAATGTGAGTCCTGGAAAAGGATACCTATTATTTTAGTTCCTATCAAGGATGCCTCAATGCTAAGCACTAACTCTAGGCTGTGGAGCCACCCATGGGCTTCTTGAGCTTGTTTTTGGCTTCTATCTTTAGTGTTTATTACAATCTTAAACAGATGCCTTACTAATTAGTTATCAGTGAGATGCTTTTAAAATGAAAGGTGGCGCTGTCATCTACCTGGTGGGACCCTCTTTTCCTCTGAGAAGTCTTCTGCCCTCCTTCGGAGAGTCTGCCTCCATTCCTGGCCTTTCATTGCTCTCTTTCTGCCTACCCACATCACCTTCTTCATTTCTGTGCCACCACCCATAACTGAGTGCTTCAAATGCAGTGAGATACTCTTACACAGATGGAGATACACAGATGGAGGCAGCAGAGCTCTGAAGCCCAGAGATAGAATATTAAGAGAACACCCCGCCTCAAAAGTGTTTACTAGCCCTCTCCTCCCCTCCCCTCCCCTCCTTTCATCTTCTCTCCTTTCCTTTCTTCCTCTCTCTTCTCCTCCCTCCCTCCCTTTCTGTCTCTGTCTCTGTAGATCTCTCAATCAATCTGTCTGTCTGAGTTCTTTCTCTCCTTCCCCCTTCCTTTATTTCTTTTAAGTATGTAGACATTTCATCCTGTGCCTTGCTATGATAAGCAAATATATTTACTAAATAATCAACTCAGCATTTGTCTCCTCCTGTGCACTCAGCTGGACACTTAGCAAGCCAGATTCTTAGAAGTATGCTTTCTGTCAACATCCTCACAAATAGGCACATGTGTCTTGGTAAACACCAGACATATTCAATACCTCACTATTTTCACCAATAATTTATCCTCAGACAAATCCTCTATCTTTAATAGTTGTTGTATAAGATGGACAATGTAATGTAGCTATGAAAAATAGGGTCTAAGGGTCACAAACGACTCATGGGATGTGTGGGGAAATCAACAGTAAAGACATCCTTTGTACAAGGATTTCAGGAATGAAAAGGGTTTTCTGATAGGTTTTCTCTTGGGTTCTAGGGTCAACAACCCTGCAGAATATTGTGATGGCAAGAGTTAAAGCTACTATTTTTTTCTAGTTGTGGCAAATCAGAAAATTTTAGGGGATTAGAACTGGAGACATGGACAAATGTTTTATCTTGAGGTTATGTACAAAGGAATAAGGATTTGGACCTAATTTTAACTCTGAGTATGAACAGATGTTGTTTAAGTCCCTTCAATTATTACAGACAAAACTGAGGAGGTCTCTCAAGAGGAGGTAGAATATTAAGTGATCTACTATGGTCTCTAATTCCACAACCACTTGTCAGAGAAGGACCTGGTGCACAGACAGCAGACCCTGAAGGGTCAGAGATACGGAAGCATGAAAGAACCTGAGTTTTAGCTAAAGGTGCTTGAAAATTTGAAACAGTGTGTCTGTGGGAAAACAGTCTGTTTAGTGCTTTATGCATGTTCTGTCATGTAAAAGCAATCGTTCTTTGCTTTGGGGTCATCCATGTTGTTCATTATGGGTGAATTCTTTGAGATGGTAGAACACAGGAGTAAAAAGCAAAGGTTGTGGAGTGTGAGAGACAAGCACAACAGGGTGTTTCTCCACTGATAAAATTCTAATGTGCAAAAGCCTCTTGATTCATCTATGTCAGTTCTGTCTGTCTCTCTGTCTTTCCATCCATCCTATCTATTTACTTATCATTGATTTACCTACTATCTATCTATCTATCTATCTATCTATCTATCTATCTATCTATCTATCATCTATCTATCATCTCTCCATCATTACTCTGTCCTATCTATCAAACATCCATCTATGCTAATCTTCATCTATCATCTATGTATCTCATAATTTATCTAATCTATCTATTATCTATCTATCTTATAGCTATACAAACACCCATCTTCTAAAACCTATGTTTCTATGTATCTCATATCTATTATCTATACATCTACTGTATCTATCAATATTATCCATCATTTATTGCTCATGTATGTATGTATCACATATCTATTTATATATTGAGATAAAACTACTATTCCTGAGGATTAAGCCATTTAGTGTCTCTAAAGTGCTCAGAATCTATAATATGGACCTGATATCTTGTCTACTCTAGAAAAGAAAAACATTTGTTCCTGTTGTTCTTTGGTTTTACCCACAAAGAATAGCCCTGGGTCTTCATACCTGATAGCTGTCCGTAGAGAAGTACTGATCCTTTCTTGCTGATTCTGACTGTGGAGGAAACTCCGACACCTACATAGATTCAGCTTCTGCTTAGAGAAGGAGATGCCAAAGAACGAAACCTTTCAATTTTCCTGGAAAGGAAGTGTTACACACACACACACACACACACACACACACACACACACACACACACGGTCTCTTTTCTGTCTTTAGCTCTTGAAGTTGCTGAGTGGACTGTCCACACTGTGAGAAGGAGTAGGCATGCAAATTTAAGCCAGAGCTTTAGACCCCAGAGACCTCTGTGGTCTCCATGGATTGGGAAAGGAGTGCAGAGGAAAGTCTCTCACTGAAGCTCTGCAGAGACTGAAGAGGATGGACAGAGGCCAGGAAGCTTCTGAGCCACCTTCCCTTCATGCTAATGGGCGTGGAGGGTATTTTCTCGAATTTCAGGCCCTGCTCTTGGTGCTGATGTGTCTGATGTCCATAGAAGAGGAAAATGTAATAGACAGAGGCTGGAAATGCTGCTTATTGAAAGCCTATCTGTCACCTACATCCACAGCATCAGTGTCTACAGTAGCCAGAGGTGGAAGGAACCAGATGTCCTTTGAAGAGGACACAATGGAATATTGTTTAGCCTTAAGAAAGGGAGGGGATTCTGACAGATGCTACAACATGGAGAGACCTTGAAAGCATTGTGTCAAGTGCAATAGTCACAGAAAGACTAGAAGGAGCTGGAGAGATGGCTCAGAGGTGGAAAACACTCACAGGTTAAAGTTCCAGAGTGCCTGGGTTCAGTTCCCAGAACCCACCCAGGCCAGTAGCTCCAGTTCTGGTGAATCTGATGCCCTCTTCTGACTTCTATAGGAGTTGCACATATATGGTGTAAAGACATAACAGGCAAGCAAGCATTCATACATTAAAAAAAAATTAAGAAATCTTTTGTCCTAGAAATATCATCAAACTCTAACTGAAACAAACTATTTTTTTGAGACAAGGTTTCTCTGTGTAGCCCTTGATGTCATGGAACTCACTCTGTAGACCAGGCTGGTCTTGAACTCACAGAGATCCACCTGACTCTACCTCCCAAGTGCTGGGATTGAAGGTGTGTACCACCACCACCCAGCAAACTTTTTTCTTTTAAAAATATTTTTTATCTATTCTTTGAAATTCTATATATGTATCCAATGTATTTTTTATCATATCCACACCCATTTCCTCCCCTCCAACTTCCCCTGACCCCCCCCCCAACATTTTCACATGCTAAAGGTCTAAAAATTATTTATGTTTAATTACTTTCTCCCCAAAACCACACAGTTTATAGCAACCAAGGAAAAACCCACAAGTATATTGTAGAACATTTTTCCTAATGTACTGTTTACTCATCCTATTTTTCACTATTTTATTTTAGAATATCTTTTGTCTATTCTTTTGACAATTCATAAGTGTATACAATGTATCTTGACCATATCCATCACAACTTCCCCGTTCCACTCCCCCCAGACACGTTTCCCTTCACCTTTGGTTCCACTCCATTTTATTTTCAAATGCACAGAGTCGAGTTTGTGCTGCCTGCGGAAACGTGAATTAATTATGCTAGCTTGATTCTGTGCAGGTGAACGCAGCTATGGTGAGCTCATGTGTGCAACAGCCATATTGTGTCCTGAAGACAGCCTTTCCCAGCCTTCCTCCCTATCCTTCAGCTTCTACGTTCTTCTCATTGCTTCTTCCATATTCACTAGCCCTGGACAGTGTGTGTGTGTGTGTGTGTGTGTGTGTGTGTGTGTGTGTGTGTGTGTGTGACCTTTTGCCTTTGCATGTAACCTAGAATGCTTGTGAAAAGCCTTCCACACACTTTATCCTTAATCATATAAACACTTGTGACAAAAAGCATATTGACTCCTGATCTCCATACATTTATTCATGCTACGACAGATTATTTTTTTCTTGTGATGAAATAGGATTCATCTTTTAAAAGTTAAACTGAACATCACAATATTTGAAAAATATTTACTAACTCCGTCTGTCTCTACCCAAACAGAGCTGAGCTCCTTCTCCAAGCAAGTCATGTGATGGGTCCATAGTTGACCGTCTTCTGAATGAGGACAGAAAAACATCACAGAGTTGATCTCAACAGATTTGAAACTCAGCTTTTGACCTATATTTCAGAAGCCATACACCTTGACAAATTAGGCTGATTTTAAACCACCCAAATAAATCACTATGACCTTGCCTTTCTCTCAGGACCACTGAGAAAACAAAAGTAGTGACTGTAGATGTCACTCAGCTCAGTATAAATTAGATTATCTGTGGTGATGTATTGTGCCCCCCAATATACTGTGTCTCCCAATAAAACTTACCTGAGGATCAGAGGAAAAGGCCAGTCTAGTAAACACAGGAGTCAGACAATACCAGCGCATACCTTTCATCCTATCACTTGGCAGGCAGGGGTCTGTCTGGATCTCTGTGAGTTCAAGGTCACACTGGGAACAGAGCCAGGCATGGTGGCACATGTCTTAAATTCCAACACTAGTTAACCATGAAGGTCTGGAGGTCTGTACAGACAAACAGGAAGTGACAAAGCTGTGCTGGAAGAGGAAGTGATGTAGTTGGACAGAGAGAGCAATTCAGATGGCCGAACAGCAAGGCATATAGGTGTGGGTAGACAGGAAGTATCTCACATTTGGAAACTGTGGGGTTGGTGAGGTAAGGTTAGCTGTGGCTGTATCTATTCCTCCAATCTCTCTCAGGCTTTAACTCCTATATCTGGCTCCTTGTTTTTTTTATTTTATTTTAATAAGATCATTTAGAAATTCATCTACAATTACCCTCCAATGGCATCATTTTCATTATTACCATTATGCAGGTATGAAGTATAGGCACTTTTGAAAATTAAATTAGCAGAAACATTTCCCATGTTGGCATGAAAACCGACACTGAGTAGGTAGAGTCTCAATAAATGCTAGTTGATTTCCATCACAACGTTACAAGATATTGTTTGGTGTAGTAACCACTCTCAGGGTCTTCTGAGGTAGTAACTATGTTTTGTACAAAAGGGCGTAAGATTAAACAATTATTTAAAAATTGTAGTACTGTGGTAGTTTGAATGATGCATGTCTCCCATCATCTTGGGCAGTTGAATACTTGGTCCCCAGTTGGTGGCCCTGTTTGGGGAAGTTTAGGTGTGGTCTTTCTGGAGGAGGTGTGTCACTGGGAATGGGCTCAGAGGTTTCAAGTGATAGTCCCAGCTCATATTTCCTCTGCTTTCTGCTTGTGGTTCTAGATGTAAGATGTTAGCTTCCAGCTCCACTCTGCCATCGTGGACCCAGCCCTCTGAAACTATAAGCATAAATAACTCTTTCTTCTAAGTTGCTTTGACCATGGTGCTTTATCACAGCAACAGAAAAGTAACTATTGTAAGTGTTCAGGATGGACCACAATCTTCTAAACACGATGATGCACAAACCATCACACCTTCTTTAGGGCTTACTTTATGCTCTGTGGACAGGAAGGAGTGGGCTTGGGGCTCATTTGTCTCTATGGTGCCCAACACCCGGGGTTGCTGTAGAGGTATAAGGAGGCAGTCCGTGTAAAATATGTATACTAGATGATGGTGGTGGTGGTGGTGGTGGTGATGTTAAAAGTCAATATGCATAGTTATTGTAGAGGAATAAAGAGGCAGTCAATGGGAAAAAAAGAGGCAAGAGGCAGTCAGTATAAAATACTAGATGATGATGATGGTGGTGGTGATGATGATGATGTTAAAAGTCAATATGCACAGGGTTATTGTAATGGTGCTTTGATACTAGTGCCATGTGTATGAACATCTTTATTTTAACTTATCCGAGAGCATTTTTTTGCTTTTTTTTTTTGTTTTTTGTTTTGGTTTTTCAAGACAGGGTTTCTCTGTGTAGCTTTGCGCCTTTCCTGGAACTCGCTTTGGAGACCAGGCTGGCCTAGAACTCACAGAGATCCACCTGCCTCTGCCTCCCGAGTGTTGGGATTAAAGGCGTGCACCACCACCACCCGGCGAGAGCTGTTTTTTAACTGAGACGATTATGTGATTTCACAGAACAAAATCCTTCAATTTCCTATGTAGTGGCAATAATGTTGCCATAGTTACCACAATCACCATTGTCATCACCATCACTACCGCCATCACCACCACCACCATCATTATCACTATCATTACCTCTCAAGTATTAGGCTAATGATTAGGGCTAAAATCAAGAGTCATATCAAGAGATAGAAAACTCAACCCGAACAGGCTTAAGTAGAAGTGAATTTATTTGTTCACAGAAGGGGACTTTCCATGGGTAGACCAAACTTCAGGTATGATTGGATGTCATTAGGACCTCATTGCTGTCTCTCCACTAGAGAGAGATTTGTTTTTCTTTTGTTGACTCTATTATCAAGCAGGAACTCCTGTTTCTTGTTAATATGCATATGTATATTTTTGTCAATATGTTTATGTGTGTGTATACATTTATGTAAGGGTATGTGCATCTGTGCAGTTCCCACATTGGCCAGAAGAAGACATTGAATCCGCTGGATCTCTGGGCAAGTGATAGCCAACATGGATGTTAGGAAAGTAATTGGTCCTCCAGAAGAGTAGTGAGTGCTCTTAACTGCTGAGCCTTCTCTGCTAAAGCCCAAATAGTAGCATCTACATCTCCTACAATCCTATAAATGTGTTGGTTAGTTTTACATCCACTTGACACAAACTAGAGTCATTTGGGAAGAGGAACTCTCAATTGAGAAAATGTCTCCATGAGACTGTAAGTCTGTAGAACATTTCCTTGATTAGTGATTGATATGGGAGGGCCTTGTCCACTGTAGATGATGGACTGATGGTCCTGGGTAATATAAGAAAGCAGCTGAGCAAACCATTGGGTGGTCCAAGTAAGCAGTACTCCTCCATGGTCTCTGCTTCAGCTCCTGCCTCCAGGTTCATTTCTTGAGTTCCTGCCCTGACTTCCTTCAGTGACAGACTGTGACCTAAGGGTTTTAAAATGAAATAAACATTTTCCTCCTCACGTTGCTTTTGGCCATGGTGTTTTATCACAGCAGCAGAAACCCTCATTAAGAGGCTGGAGAGATGGCTCAGAGGTTAAGAGCGCTGACTGCTCTTCCAGAGGTCCTGAGTTCAATTCCCAGCAACCGCATGGTGGCTCACAGCCATCTGTAATGAGATCTGATGCCCTCTTCTGGCCTGCATTCATATATGCTGTATACATACTAAATAAATAAATCTTAAAAAAGAGAAACCCTCATTAAGATGAAGAAAAAAATCTAAGAGAGAAATCTTGAGATCGGGATTTCTGATGTAGATTTATTAATGTCTGCAATTCCTCAATTATCCCTCTGTGAAGGTTAAGTTTTCATATAACTCCAGCCTCCTTCACATACAGGCTGAGGGTATCAATTGCCTCTTGACTTTAGATGTTCCCACAGGCTTTAAATGGTCTAATCTAAATAACAGTGTGTCATGTGACCAAAGTCTTGACAATCCCTCACGCAACTGGCTCTCCTCTCTTATATTTCAGCTACTGTAAGAAAAGCCATGCCTTACTCAGCTCTTTGGTCTCAAAAGAAGTATGTGGATCAAATCTTCTTCATTTAAACCATGCTAACATTGATCAACACCCATTTGCATGAGCAAAATTAACCCTTGTCAAAATACCATGAAGGTAGGTCCAGCCTAGGTTACCCAACACTCAGCCAACTGAAAGTGAATGAGAATAAGTTACAGGCTTTAAGACACTAAATTTGAAAATGATTTGTTACACAGCGTTCTTTCAGAAGATGCTAGTTAATGCATTCTAGTGGGTGTAAAGTGGATTTGTTTGTCCACCTTTATTTAAAATAACCAATGCTTGGAGGTGTTGTGCCTTCTCTTGGGTAGGAAAATGGAAGCAGCCATGGGTTCCCTAGAAGAAAGTGAGAGTATTAAGCCACCCTGGGAAAGTGAGCCTCAGCAATTTCTTGACTCTGAAAGGTGGTAGAGGACAGAGTTCACTCATGGAATCTAGACCCTTGCTGTCCACAGCACACACGCCCGAAGGCAGCCTTGACCTCCTTGTTCCGCAGGCTGTAGATGAGAGGGTTGAGCATGGGGGTCACCATGGTGTATGACAGGGACACCACTTGCTTGCTCTCAGGAGAGTAGCTGGCCTTGGGGCGCAAGTGGATGACCCCAGTGGTGCCGTAAAACAGAATCACCACGATGAGGTGGGAGGCACAGGTGGACAGGGCCTTTTGGCGCCCAGAGGCTGATGGCATCCGAAGGACAGCAGCCAGAATCATGACGTAGGACGTAGCTATAAGACAGAAGGGAACCATGATGACGAGGACAGTGGCCACAAACACGTTGGCCTCGAAGACTCTGGTGTCTGCGCACACCAGGCTCAGCAGAGGTGCTATGTCACAGAAGAAGTGCCTGATGCCCCGTGGCCCACAGAAGGGAAAGTTAAAGAGCCAGATGGTGAAGACCAGAGCCACTGGTATTCCTGAAAGCCAACAGGTGGCGGCCAGCAGGTGGCACAGCCTCAAGCTCATGATAGCACCATAATGCAGAGGCCTGCAAATGGCCAGGAAGCGGTCCCAAGCCATGACCGTGAGGAGGAAACACTCGGATGTGACTAAGGACAGCACGAGAAGCAGCTGTAGGGCACAGCTTGTGGGGAACATCCCACGTCCAGGCAGCAGCAGGGTCACCAACAGACGGGGCGCCACGTCCAGTGAGAAGCAAATCTCCACCAGCGCCAGCTGGCGCAGGAAGAAGTACATGGGCACACGAAGGCCTGGGTCCAGGCTGGTGAGCATGACGATGAGCGTGTTGCCTAGCAACGTGAGCAGGAAGGAGGCCAGGAAGAGCACTGCAAGCATTGGGCGCAGGGAGGGCACGTGTGAGAAGCCCAGCAGCACGAACTCCAGCTCACGTGAGTGGCTCTGATTGGTCCAGGGAGATGATGCCCAGAAAGGTGGCATGGGCCCAGGACTCAAGGGTACTGCGCTAAGGACCTGAGAGGAACCCTATGGAGTACCAGAGGGAGAAGACAATGAAGCGAGAATTGCAGCCTGTAGATTCTGTCCTCTATAATCAAAGGCAAGTCTATCCAAAATGCAAATCAAATCATCTCACCCCCAGGGGCTTTCTTAAACACCTCAGTAAGTGTAGAATGAATAAAATGACCTCATCTGCTGACCTAACTCCTCCTTATTTATCTGGTCTATGTTCCATGGATCTCCATCCAGCATATGTGTACCACCTTTACACCAGGTCTTTACACCTTTCATTCTCTCTTCTCCAACCACTCTTCCCATGTCAGTTTACAAGCACGGACGCATGCTGGTTCTTGGCTACATCTCCATACACATGTCCCTCTATTCTTCCAAGAGGTTCCCATGATCCTCAACATTCTCCCCCCAAGCAACCAGCATGCCCTCCCCAGGGCCTTTGCATATATATACACAGTTCTGTTCCTTCCATATGTTGGCATCATTAGACCATTCTCAGTCTCCAGGTCTATATTAAAATATCACCTTCAAGGCTGCCAATATGGCTCACTGAGTAAAGGAGCTTGTCGCTAAGCCTGAAGACCCAAGTTCAAGCCTCAGTACCCATATAGTGGAAGAAGAGACCCAACTCCTGTAAGTTGTTCTCTGACATCTACATGGCACATGCATTCACCCACTTCCACATTCCTTCACACACAAATAGATAAACAAGTAGCAACTCTGAGAGCACATACCTTGGTGGCCAGAATAAAACAAGTGACCGCCCCTTCTACTATTTACACTTTCTGATTGTAGTTGCAATGGAACAAATACCAAGTTGAATTTACCTTCTATTCAACAAAGTCTAATTATTCTGTAATCTGTGAGCATCATGGGTCATGCTACTTCATCTGCTGTCCAGGAGATTATTCTCCACTAAATACCATCAAAAAATTGTCTCTCATGTGGGTTTTGTGAAAAATCAATTTTGAGTAGGATATATGAAGTTTCTGGGCCCGGGGACATAGCTCTGTGTGTAAAGTGCTTGCTACGCAGACAGGAAGACCCGAGTTTAGAAATTCATCACGTAAAAGCAGAGGGCTGCCTCTGTCACCCCAATGTGGATCGTGGGAGATGTGGCGTAGAGGCAGGAAGCTCCTAAGGGCTGCTTGTCAGCCAGAGTCTGACTGAAACAGCGAGTTCCACATACAGTGACAGACCCTGTCTGAGAAAACAAGGTAGAGGGGTTGGAGCAATGGTGTATCGAGTAAAAGAGCTTGCTGTGTAAGCCTGGGGAGCTGCATTCAAGTCCCTAGCACCCATGTACAAACCAAGTATAGCTTAATATGCCTGTAACTACAGTGTTGGGGGAGCAGAGGCAGGTGCATCGTGTGAGCTCCCTTTCCAACTAGTCTGGGTGAAACGGCAAGCTTCTGGCTCACTGAGGGGCCATGTCTTAAAGGAATGAGGCAGTGAGTGAAAAGGAAGACAAACTGTCCTCCTCTGGCCTCTGTATGCGTGCTTATGAATACACAACACTCATCCATGTGCATGCTACGTGTACGTACCACACCAGAAATGGTTAAAAATTAAGAAGTGGAGAACAGTGGATGAAGACACCAACCCTGACCTCTGGCCTCTACATTCAAATGCACAGGCAAGCATACATGTGTACACACACACACACACACACACACACACACACACACACACACACACCAGAGCTGGGTCACAGTCAAATGTCCAAAGACGTGTCGGTGACTTCAAAGCCCTCCTTTATAGACTCCTATTGCATGCAAGATGAAGTTTAATTGTCTCATCATGACATTCACAGTGTCTTGGGGGGCACCTCCCAAATCCATCCATCATCCATCCATCATCCATCCATCCATCCATACATACATACATACGATCCAGAAGGTAACTCACAACACCAGACACTATAACAAGAACTGACCTTGAATCCAAGTTTTAAATGGAAAGGGACCTGTTCTTCAGCTTCTGATGCTTGGGCAGACAGAAGGGGATGCTTAATCAGAAAGGGAAAGGTTGCACAGAAGGATGTTGTAGAATGACATCCTAACACCTGGTCTGCTGTGGAGCTCATCACACATTCTCACGGCAACATTTGTTGCATGCATATCACTTTGTTTTACTTAACACAATACTGGCTCATAGTGGGTGAAGAATTTGTATTTACAAAATGGTTGAACACCCCGTCTTGTTCATGATTCCACCTCTAGTTTTTACTTCAGTGCCTGGCACAGATAACGGAAAATCAGAAGTGCTTTTTTTGTTTGTTTTTCGAGACAGAGTTTCTCTGTGTAACAGCCCTGGCTGTCCTAGAACTTGCTCTGTAGACCAGGTTAGCCTCAAACTCACAGAGATCTACCTGCCTTTGCCTCCCGAGTGCTGAGATCAAAGGCATGTGTGACCACCGCCTGGCCCACAAGTATTTCTTTTTTGAACATCTGTGGACAGCCCTTGTTCTTATGCTCCCTTTCCTTAAAACATCTTTATAATATCCCACACATTCCCACTCTCTCTTCATTCCCGCTGTGTGCTGGCTTCTCACACTCACCTTGGTGGTAAATGCTGTTCCCAGCCGCTTCACATCGACCTGAAATTAAGTCAGTCTCAGACCATGTGGTGCCTGGCTGTGCATCTTCACATCTAGAAGTGAGTTTTATAGCAAATGAAACTGGGAGATGGTTCAGTGGGTAAGAGTGCTTGCTTTGCAAGTACAAGGCCCCGAGTTCAATCCCCAGTAGCCAGGCATGGCTGCATGTGCCTGGGAACCCAGCGATGGGAAGGGGAACATAGGCAGATCCTCAGAACTTGCTGCCAGCTAGCCTAGTCAAAAGGGCCGGTTCAGTGACAGACCCTGTCTCAAGGCGATAAGGTGGGGAGAAAGAAGACACTCTACATCAGTGGTTTTCAACCTGTGGGTCGCGACCCTATGGAGGTTGAATTACCCTTTAACAGGTGACACCTAAGACCATCTGCATATCTGACATTTACATTATAATTCATAATAGCAGAGAATTACAGTTATGAAACAGCAATGAAATAATTTTATGGTTGGGGGTCACCACAACACGAGGAACTGTATAAAGGGGCTGCAGCACTGGGAAGGCTGAAATCCACTGCTCTCCTGCTCATGCACAGGCACGCACACTAGCACACTCATGTGCATGGACATTACCCCCACAGAGGGGGTCAGGATCTAGCTTAAGAATGCAACAGAGGAAAGTTAAAGAGAGATAACCGACATCTTTTCAACTCCAAGAGGAAAGCAATACTCTTAACCAATTTCCAGTGACATGGCAGGCTGAATGTAGATCAGAGCTTCACATTCAAGCTTTTCTATCTACCAGGCTTGGGCTCCCAGGTCTAAAAAGAAAAAAGCAATCTTGTCAAAATGCACTCCGTGCACTAAGTGGATACCATCTCCATGGCAACCTCCCCAGCACAGGTCACCATCACCTTTCACATAATGAGTGTTGTAAGCTCATAACTGGCCATTCTTCTTTTCTCCTTGGCATCTCCAATCCATTTTTTTTCAATGCATTCACTGGAATTATGAGTGAATACGTGAGTGTGTGTGTGTGTGTGTGTGTGTGTGTGTGCATGTGTGTGTGTGCATGTGTGTGTGTGTGTGAGAGAGAGAGAGAGAGAGAGAGAGACAGAGAGAGAGACAGAGTGAGAGAGACAGAGAGACAGAGAGAGAGAGAGGTTGAGTGTGTGTGAGAGAGACTGAAGGAGACTACAGTATTGAGAATTACAGAAAAATTCCTGCACTCCATTCTCAAGATGCTGCCTTTGTAAATATGCCTTTGGTGGCTGTATTTTTAATTCCTCTTCAGCTGGTACCCAGACCACCAAAAGTCTTCATCACCTCTTCAGGGAGACAAGGGATGTCTCGGCTTGTTTGAAGGATTCTATCTAGTCTTACTTATTTGAGCCATATTTGTTGAGCATTTTTCTGTTTTATTTTCCAAAATGGGCAAGGCAACAAGGGCTCTCAACTGAAGAGTGTCTGGTGGCAAAGTTCCTTGAATAGTCCTGAATGTGAGGGGTGCTGCTTGTTGCTATGTAGAAGCAAATATCACCGCAGGGAGGTGCATAGAACCAATTCTGGAGGCTACATCACTGGCTACTGCTGAAGGATTGGATGTGAGGGAAAAGGATGGAGAAGAATGAGACCTAACTGCTAGGAGTCTGTCCATAGACACAGGATGATGGCCTTTACTAAGACTGAAAGATTCAAGGATGCTCGAGTTTGGTGCTGAGGTGGGAAGGAAGAAGGAATGGCTTTGACAAGTTAAAAGAGTCTGAGACTTTCCTGTTGGGTTGTAGAGAAGGCTAACATTAGGTGTTTTCCTCTGTCACATCCACCTTCCTTTTTGAGACAGGGTCTCTCACTGAACCTGGAGCTTGCACTTTCAGCGAGGCTGGCTGGCTGGTCAGTGAGCTCCCAGGATCTGCTTGACTCCACCTCCCCTTGCTTCCTATCTCTGATGTTACAGATGATTCTTATGTGGATTTTGAGAACCCAAAATCAACTCATTATGCTTGGCACCAAGCAGTGTACCCACTGAGATGTTTCCCCTGCCCCTGACCTATATAGTCCAGTTTTAAAAGTAAAATTGCAATTGGTTTCAAAGCAGATTTTGTGTCTTCCATGTTTTCATCCATGGGATATTTTCCCCTGTTCCTATAACTGGCTGGGCAATTGTCTGCCTCATGAGGCTGGCAGATAATATCCAGTCAATTCTAAATCACATGGGTCACACAGGGAATCCTTCACGTCATTGTCAATCCAGTGAAGTGGACAAAACTCCCAACTTGTTTAATGGAGCCACAGTGAGGATGAATTGAAGCAATGCATTTAACTCTGCCTGTGAGATGGTTCAGTGGGTAAAAGTGCTTGCTGTCAAACTAAATGATCTGAGTTCAGTTCCCAGGATCCACGTGATGGAAGTAAAAAAATGACTCCCCAAGTTAGCCTCTGACCCTCACACATGTACTATATAGCCACACACAAATAAATAACTGCAATTAAAAAACTAGAAGAATTCTATGCATGGTCCCAGCACACAACAATCATTTGATAAATGCTATTTTATTATTACTTTACACAGTGAAGTTGTCTTCAGTTTCATTTTTTTTAAATAAGGAATAGGACATGATGGTGCGTATCTGTAATTCCTGTCCTCAGGAGGTTGAAACAGGCGTAGTATGAGTTCCAGAACAACCTGGGATATATACTGGGACCCTGTTTCAATCCCTGCCCCCCAATAATGCAATGGGCGTTTGTAGACAAACTTCAGGTTTGTCTTACTTTTAAAAGTCGATTGTGTTGTGAGATAATTGAGAGAAGGAAAAAGCATAAAGGAAAGAAGGAAGAAGGTGAAGAGACAGAAGAAAGACAAGAAGGAAGGGTGGTAAGCTTGGAAGGAGGGAGTTAGGAAGAAAGGGAGGAAGGTGGGAAGGAAGGAAAAAGGGAGAGAACGGAGGAGAGGAAGAATGGAAGAGAAGGAAGAAAGCAGGGGAAGAGGGAAAGGCAGAAGGATTAGGGATTGGTTGTTTTACAACTATTGAGTGTAAAATCCTTGAGATTAGCCATTGTTCTTGATTTTCATATCAGGAAATGAGAAGCTCAGAATGGCGAGTCCTTCCCAAACACTCGGGGAATTCTCAATCTCCACCACCACCCACCTGTCACAGTTCTGTTCTGTAAAGTTAATTCTTGGGTGATGACTGAGTCAAGAAACAGAAGCCCGGGGACCTTCCAAACTCACAAGCAAAAGCAGAGACACCAGCTCCTCCTACCTTTCCAGTAATGTTTAAAGAGACTGTCCCTTATCCTTGAGTAACCACACAGTCCCAAGGAGAACGAAGGTGGAGACTCTCCTCCTTGCTCATCCGCAGTCACATCTGGATGAAAGCAGGTCCCAGGGTTATCAACCTCTGACCAGGGATAGGGAGCTGTTTGTTTTCCCTGAGGAGTGCAGACTCCAGGCTCATTACCCATCCTCACTGTGCCCAATGGAGGCCAGGGGCAGGCAGCCTCTTTCTATTCATCCCCCCATCCACAGCACAGATAGGCTGAGTCACCTCCATGGAGAGAAGGCCTGCTGTTGGGAGGGGTCTGGAGGGACAAACCCCTTCCTACTGTCAAGGTGGGAGTGTTAGCTGCACAGCTTGCTTTGGGGGAAAGTTGATAGAACCAAATCAATGTCAGAGCAAGCCTTCCAAACAGCTAGGCAGTACTACCACGTCTCAGTACCATGTGGTGGAAATGCTCACACGAGGGGCTACATGGGCACATGGAAGGATGTGTAAGGAGCTCCAAGAGTGGCATTGGACATATACATTGATAAGGCCCGGGTGGGCTATAATGACTCATTCACTCTGCAGGAAAACACTGCAGACCTCTCTGTATTGAAAAAAAAAGAGAGAGAGAGAGATTTCCCAAAATGTTTAATTGAGTAAAGGTAGCTCTTTGCAGAGTGATATGATGGGGTAGCTCTCAGGAATAATGAGGAATATGAAGAGGAGGAAGAAAGGTGGAGTCTAACGTGGAGGAGGAGAAATGGAGGAGGACAAGGAGAGGAAGAGGAGGAAGAAGAGGAAAGAGAAGAAAAGGAAGAGAATGAGGAGGAAGTGGAGAATGGAAGAGGAGGAGGAGCAGAGGGGAGGAGGCACGTGTGTGGAGGTCAGAGGACAGCTTGCAGAGGTCAGTTTTCTCCTTCCACCCTCTTGGTTCTGGGAATCAAACTCAGGTCATCAGACTTGGTGGCAAGCACTGTTTGTTACCCACCAAGCCACTGCACTGGCCCACAGCTAGACATTTCAGACAGCCGAGGCCAAAGCACTTGGACAGATGCTCAGTTAAATGGTGTTTAAACGCTCTCCTTGCCCCAGCAGGATTGAATCTGGAGGACATTATGGCAAGGGAAACCTGCCAGTGACTGGTAAACAAGGGCCACAGGATCGATCGCGCCATGAAGACTCGAAAGCGACTGAGTCTGTAGAAGCAGAAAGTGAAAATGGTCTGTGCCGGGGTCCACAGCCTGGGGAAACAACGAGATGCAAGGACTC
>CABHPQ010171552.1:0-7500 GCA_902168405.1 Peromyscus aztecus | reverse complement strand
TCTGTGCCTTCCCTGCACTGATGGACTACACCCTCAAGCTGTGAGCCTAAACAAACCCACCCTCCCTTCCACTGATTTTGACAGGCATATTGTCATAGCAACGAGGAAAGTAACTAATAGGCCATCATGGGATTCTCATAAAAATCAAAAGAGATATTGTACGGAAAGTGTCATGAAGTAAGAGCTGACTGAGTGGTAGCCATCATTATTGAAACATTTTTACAGTTACCCTGGTATTATTCCCCAAAGAGGAGTTTAAGGGCTTGAGTGAAGAAGGTCCCCCATAGGCTTGCATATTTCAACACTTGGTCCCCATTGGCGGTACTGTTTGGGAAGGTTCTGGAACTTTTTTTTTTTAGAATATGGAGTCTTGCTGGAGGAAGTGTGTCATTCAGGTGGGTGTTGAGAGTTATAGCTTTTCCCTATGTCTAGCTCATTCTGCCTCCTGTTTACCATAGAAGATGGCTTCTCAGCTTCCTGCTCTGGCCTCCTGTGCCGTGCCCCCCTTACCGTGATGGACTGGCTCCCTAGAGCCACAGATCAAAGTAAAGCCTCTTCCAATACAAGGAGTGAGCAGCCACTACACCCTGGTGGTGGGAGCATTGAAGAAGCATAGCAAACACATGCACCCACCCACATATCCATGTACACACATGTACATATGCAAAAAAGGCCATTATGTTCAAAATCGTCTTTTGGGTTTATTTCATTGTGACTTTGTCGCTTGACTCTCCACCAAAGAGATATTTTTCTGGAGCAAACATTTTTAATGCTTTGTCCTTTGCTCTGCCTCTAGTGCCTGGAATAGTGATGAGGATGTCTGACCCACTCCTGTTATAAATGTGCAGTGATTGAAGGATAAAATCCCCTCTATAGATGCAGAAATGAAGGTTGACAGAACTGGAGAGTTACTGTATGGCAATTTCCTCTCAATTGAAACATTTCTTTCAGGAAGGAGTAGAGAGGCTAGGAGACTCAGGAAGTAAACAAACTTGTATGTCTGGGAAGGTGAAAACTTACAAGATTCAAGAGGACCACTCAAGGTTATAGAAGCAACAGTCTACTGCTGGGGGATAAGACTCTGGACGAGCTGCAGAGGAGAAATTCTCAGACCTGTCAACATGGCTGCAGGCTGTGCAGTTCCAGTGATGCAGGTTCTGTGGAGTCATCCTGTCTGCTTGGGTGGACCTTCCAGTCATGTGCTGGTTTCAAGTCACCCATATTCCTGAAAATAACCCCTCACCCAAAAATCATGGGTTCACCAAGTGTCGGGCCTGCAGACAGTCAGCTGGGTAGCTGGGTAGGGGCGTGCGGGTTGAAGAGACAATGAAGAAAACAGGAAAGAGTAGAGAGGTCTGCCGGTCAATGCCAGACAGCCCCGAGTTTATTTCACAGCCAGCTTATATACAGTCTTGAAGGACAGAGGTGGAACAATGCACAGCACAGGCATTCAACCACTATCTATCCTGCCTTGAGTCAAGGAGCAGGCAGTTTCATTTTCTATCTCAATGTACCTATGGCTGGCATCAGCAGCCTACATCTAGCTAGATAGTGTGTTCCTTCTTGTGGGCTAATCAGGACTTTCTCACAGCCCTTCAAGGAGGCTCTGTGGGCTAATTAGGACTTTCTCACAGCCCTTCAAGGAGACTCTGTGGGCTAATCAGAACTTTCTCACAGCCATGAAGCAAATAAGCTTGAACTCTATTGACTCAGAATAGACTTCAGATTCAAACTGGGAAACTGAGTCAGTTGTGGGCAAAGCTGTATTTTGATAGAATTGTTATTGTGGTCTGTGTAGTGGGTAGCCATTCCAGCTTTGATCTGGAAGTTCCAACGCCCATTGAGGCTTCGGTAACTGTCACGCCTACAAGGCAGGGGCGAGAGAGGACCCTGAAGACCTGAGATCCGGATACACCATCTCTCTTGGTTCCTGGACCCTGGACGCTGGAGGTAGACCCAAGCAGAGTTCTCCAGAGAACACCGCCGGACTGCGCCACATCTTTCCCAGACCCTGTTACCTATGCCTTCACTTGTAAGTTACCCCACAAAATAAACCTCCCTTTTAACTACATGGAGTGGCCTTAATAATTTCACCAATAGGTCTGTTGTGGGCTTTCTGTCTGGGGTGAGTAGATATGTGTGCTGTGACGCCCTGGAAAGTGTCACATGACAGGGGTTTGTCCTGAACCTTGTGGAGTTAAGTGGCAGACCTTGCATTTTCTCATGTTATAATGCTCTTTGAGCTTCCAGAATCAGGGTGACAATTCAATTATAATTCAAAATAATGAGAACATTTTGCTCTTTGAAAATGGTCTCATTTTCTTCATCCAGTAACTGATGGACGCAGATGCAGAGATCCACAGCCAAGCACTGAGCTGAGGTCTGGGAGTCCAGCTGAAGAGAGGGAGGAGGGATTATATAAGCAAGGGGAGTCAAGATGATGATGGGGAAACCCACAGAGACAGCTGACCCAAACTTGTGGGAGCTTACAGACTCTAGACCAACAGCTAGGGAGCCTGCATAGGACTGACCTAGGCCCTTGGCATGTGGGTGACAGTTATGTAGCTTGGTCTGTTTGTGGAGCCCCTAGCAGTGGGACTAGGATCTGTCCCCTGGCACATGAGCTGGCTTTTTGGAACCTACTCCCTATGGTGGGATACCTCACTCAGCTTTGATGTAGGGGAGAGGAGCTTGGTCCTGCCTCAACTTGATATGCCATGCTTTGTTGACTCCCATGGGAGGCCTTACCCTTTCTGAGGAATGGACGGGAGGGGAAGGAGGTGGGGGAGGGAATGGGAGGAGAGGAGGGAGGGGAAACCGGTTGGTACATAAAATAAGTAAATAAGTAAGCAAATAAATAAATAGGGAAAAAAAGATTGCAAATCTTGGTGTTGGAGAAATGGCTTACTGGTTAAAAGCATTGGCTCCTCTTCCAAATGACCCAAGTTAAGTTCCCAGCACCCACATGACATGTCATGACTGCCTGTAACTCCAGTCTCTGGGGATCTGATACCCTCTTCTAGCCTCCTAGAGCACCAGGCACACATATGATATACAGATATACATGCTGGCAAATCATCCATATGCATAAAAATAGTAAAATATGTGAAAGATTGTAAGTCTTGTCTAATTGGGCTAAGCTTATGTGCGATAACTGGTTTAATACATGTTTGAGGGCCTCAGAAATGCAGATTTACCCCATCATTAAAAAATAATTGCCCATGTGTGAAAAAAAGGCCTCATATCGACTATAAAAGTTGAGTCAAGGGCTGGAGTGATAGCTCAGCAGGTAAAGATATTTATTATGAAGCCTGATGATCTCTGGGACCCACATGACAGAGACAACCTATTCTATAAACTGTCCTCTGGCCACCACATGTGCACTATGGGACCTGCACTCACATAGATAAATAAATGAAAAAAAAAGAATACATAGCAATCAAAATAAATATCTATCCACATGCTAAAACATTAAACACAGCCTTGTACCTGCTATAAAAAATGAACTCAAAATGGTATTTGAGGAGAGAAAGTGATGGAAATAAGCCCCAGAAATAACTGATATGCTGACTTGAAGGAACACCCTTCACAGTCCTATCAGACACCATGATGGGCACTCCTCTGAGAGATCTTGCTATAGTTGTGAAGATATAATAAGCACAGAGATTCAAATGCACCAGGTGCCTTTGTATGAAACACATGGTCTCTGGAGTAGATGCATCAGTGATGTTGGGGCTCTGGTTGGGGCCCATCTCTCCTCTCTTTTTTTTTTTAAACCATGGGCAGACAGGATAACTGGGGCAAAGTAGAAAATTCCAAGCTTCCTTATTTTAAGTGGCCATATCAAGAATCAAAGCTAAATGAATCAGATTTGAACTCTAATTTTTGAAATAAGTTCTGTGTCCTGCCACTTTGTTGAAATGGCTGATCATTTCTAGAATTTTCCTGCTGGAATTTTTGCAATCTGTTATGTATAATATGTCACCTGCAAATAGTTGACTTATTATCCTATTGTTATCTCTTTAATTTCCTTCTCTTGTCTTATTGCTTTGGCTAGTGCTTCAAGGACTATGTTGAAAGGGAGTGGGGAGAGGGGACAGCTTTGTCTCATTCCTGATTTTAGTGGGATTGCTTCAAGGTTTTCTCCATTTGGGTTGGTGCTGGTTGTGGAGGGGCTGGGTCTCTCTTTTTGTGGGGATGGGGGGGAATCTTTATTCTCAAACAAAGTAAAAGCATTAGACCAGAGGTAGAGGAGCAGGAATGATGGTGTCATTGCTGCAGTACTGTCTTGGTTACTGTTCTATTGCTGTGAAGTGACACCATGACCAAGGCAACTTTAAAGGTTAGTGCATGAACATCAGGGAGGAAATATGGCAGTGAGCGGGCAGGCATGGTGCTGTAGCAGTAGCTGAGAGCTCACATCTGATCCACAATCATGGGGAGAGGAGAGAGAGAGAGAGAGAGAGAGAGAGAGAGAGACAGACAGACAGACAGACAGACAGACAGACAGACTGACCGGGCCTGGCATGGGCTTTTAAAACCTCTAGCCCCACCCACAGTGACACACTTTCTCCAATAAGGCTATGCCTCCTAATCCTTCCTAAATAGTTCTGCCAACTGGAAACCAAACAGTCAAATCCATAAGCTTAAGTTGACCATTGTTATTCAAGTCATCATACTATGATTTGGAAGAAATTTAAGAATTATTTTTCTATTGTGTATATATGATATTCTTCTCAAGTTTTCATCTAGAGATATATTTATGTATATTCCTTTTTATTCAATTTGTTCTTCATAGGAAGGTGACTCACTCAATAGTACAAATTGGACTCAATAGGTTAAAAAAATGAGGACACAAAGCTGTATGGGTAGGCAAAAGAGTGTATCTAGAAGGAGTTGGGGGAATGTTTAAAATATTTTTGTGTGAAATCATCAAAAGAATTAATAAAATATGAAAAAACTTCATAATAAAAAATAGAGTGACCATGTAGTCTAGAAATCTCACTTCTGGGTACATTTCCAAAAGCAATGAAATCAGGGGGTTCAGGAGATGGCCTGGTGGGTAAATCTCCATCACTCATGTAAATCCAGGCATGATGGCTCACACTTGTAATGCCAGGGTGGAGACAGGTGGAGATGGTGGATCCTGGGGGCTAACCAGCCAGTCCATCCAAAACAGAAAGCTCTGGGTTGGCTGAGAGATCCTGTTTCAAAAAGACAAGGTGGCCAGGGATATAGATCAGTGGGTGAAGGCACTTATGGCCAAGCCTGATGACCCGAGTTTGATCCACTAAATCCACATGGTGGAAGAAGAGAATTGAGTCCTACAAGTTGTCCTTTGTCCACACACACATTTGTTGTGGCATTTGCTCTGCCCTCAATCAATAAATCAAACAATTTGAAAATTAAAGACAAGGTAGAGAGATATAACAAAGTGATAGAAGATATCAGAAGCCAACTTCTGTCCTGTTAGGATAATCTTTTACTGGGTGAAGATGTGTCTATGTTTTACCTCACCTGCCTAAGGCACCTACTGATTGGTTTAATAAAGAGCCGAACAGCCAATAGCTGGGCAGGAAGAGGATAGGTGGGACTTCTGGGCAGAGATAGGAACTCTGGGAAAGAACCTGAGGCAGAAAGAGTCTGAGGCATAGGAGCTTCATCAGCCAGATGTGGAGGAAGCTGGACATGGTATTGAGGCAAGGTAACAAGCCACATGACAGAACACAGATTAATACAAATGGGTTAATTTAATATATAAGAGCTAGTTGGGAACAAATCTAAGTTAAGGCCAAGCTTTCATAATTAATAAGAAATCTCCACATCATTATTTGGGAGATGGCAGTCCAAAGAAAGACCTGTTACATAAGCATATGCACATGTACGTGTACCCTCTGCGCACACATACTATATGGATACTACATACATCTACATGATAAAGGAAGCAATAAAATCAGCATACTAAAGAGGTGTCTGTATACCCATGTTACTGGCACTAGTCAGTCATGATAGCCAGGAAATAACTCTGTCCACCAACACATAAAAACATAAAGAAAATGGCATGTGCATGCAACAGGGTTACATTGAGTCTGATATGGTTTAATATGAAATGTATCCAGTCAGCTCATGAGTTGAATTGGTCCCTGACTAATGGAATTTGGGGAAGGGGTGGGAACTTTAGTGTTGGGAGAATTCCCATAGAGCTACAGCTGGTTAGATTCTGGAGTGTCAGCACCTAGCTTTGATCTGCCTTTTGTGATTGCTACCTCCCGTCTCCAGTACCTTCTGTTTGAAGTCTTATCTGAGAGTTTCCTAGGGGTTCAAGGCCTATGCAAACTTGGTTTAGGGACAACCCAGAACACCGTGGTATTCTTTTATTGAGAATTTGCATTGGGCATTGTCTCTTTGGGGGCCTTAGAAAAGAGGTTTTGGTTTATGGAATTGGCTTGCTAAAGGTGTGACTTGTATAACAATAAAAGGGCCCTTTGCTAAGCTGCAGTAAGTCAGTCCAGAGAGACGGACTCCCCTATAGCTGGAAAAGGCTAAAAACCATCCCTGACGTGCCTGTGTCTTGATTTCATGGATCTGTGTGAACCTACACCTGATATACAACACTTTAGGTGTGGTCTAGCTGGAGAATCCAAGGTGCTGGGAAGTGTGCCTTTGAAAGTTGTACCTGGCCACCAGAGCCTGACTCAGTCTCTGCTTCTTGTTCACCATGAGTCAAAGAAGCTCTTCCACATGCTCCCACTGCCATGATGTTCTGTCTGACCACAGGCCCAGAAACCATGGAGTCTGCCATGCTGGGGGAAAAAAATCTCTGAAACCATGAGGCAAAAATAAGTCTGTCCTCCTTGAAGCTGTGACTAATACACACCCACAATAACATGTGTGAGCCACAAGGACCTGATGTAAAGTGAAACCAACAGACACGGAAAGGCAATACTGTGACATCTCACTTACATGGAGACTCCAAACGGCAGAACCCAGAGAAGCACAGGAGTGAATGGTGTTTCTCCAACACTGCCATATTGAGATCTGGTTCAAAGGATGGGGAATTTCAGGTAGGAAGGTGGAATTCCTGAGACAAGGCCAGTGAGATGATCAGTGGGTAAAGTCATTTGGGGCCAAGACTGATGACCTGAGTTCAAACCCAGGGACCCACATGGTAGAAGGTGTGAACTGACTATTGTGAGCTGCCCTCTGACCTTCATCTAAGCATTGTGGTGTACAAATACATCACACACAATAAATAAAGTAAATAAATGTAAAGGGACTTCTGAAACATATCTTGTCATCATTCCAAATATGATAAATACATTGATTACTTCTATTTAGCCATTCCACAATGCCTATACATATCGAAACATCAAATTGTAGATCATCAATATATACATTTTTGTCAACTTTAAATATTTCTTTAGTGAAGGAAAATGAATGACAGAATGAATAAACAAATTGTAAAGATAACTTATTGAGTTTTGTCAATGGTAAAGAACC
>CABHPQ010171551.1:29363-40171 GCA_902168405.1 Peromyscus aztecus | reverse complement strand
GAAGTCCGCTAGGCCTGCAGGTATGTTCTTCTAACCAACGCCTATGGGTACAAAGACCTCAGCTTTTCACCTTATAGGACACTTCTCAAAAAATGACGTACCCACAACTGTTGTACACTTGAGCATGTCCACAAGCCCAATCCTCAGCTCCACCTACTACAGAAAACTCACAGTCCTTTCTTTTCACTCAAATTCAGCATCCTTGGTATCAGACTGAAACAAGTCATGCCTCTCTATCTCAGAAAATAACTTCTGGCATACACTCTCCCACTGAGCTCCACCCCCACCCTTGGATGCTACTACCCTTAACCACTGGGATGCACATCACAACATTTAAAATTCAGTGTGTGTGAAACTGAATTTCTCTTGCCCCTTCATGTGCTCCTGTCTGAATTCTGACCTCAGAGAAGGGCCTCATCATCTGCCCAGTTGCCCCACATCAAAAACTCTGCCATCCATGCTGCATCTCCAACCTCTACACCCTCGTTCACGGATTCTCCCCCACCTCTAATCCTGACCCTACGGAACGCTCATCCCATGAGCAATGAACAAGACTGCAACGTCTCTTCAGCTCAGTACCACAGAGCCATGCTCTCCCAGTTCTCACACGGGGAAATGAGTGAGGAAGGTCCTTGTGCTCACAGACAAAAGCACCAGGGGAACCAATGATGCTAAACACACAGGGCTGTCCCTTCAAAGGGAGGGAGTGTATGACCTGTTCCCTGCCCACGGCCAAGAGCTGGCTCTTCAACCCGAACACGTGCAGTGCCCAAAGTCCGAGTAAGCGCCACTATCACTTCCGAGGTGACACACTGTTCAGGTGGCCTTCCTGTGATCCCGGCCAGAGCAAAACTTCCACCATCTTCCAGAATAGACTATCCCTGTTGATGGAAATCTGAGGGTACGAGGTGTCATGTCTTCGTATGCTGCTCAAAAACGTCTTATTCACCAATAACACCAGCCCTTAACACAAGGAAATGTTCCTTAACTTTTCAACTCAGCAAATTCTCTGAGCTGTTATCGCTTTTCTGCTTCAACTGTGAAAGTTCAGATGTTAATCACAGATTCTACTCAAATTCATTATCACTGTAAGATCTGATTAGTTCCACTCATATACAAAATTTTAACCCATTAAGCATTTTATATAGAAACATCCTGTGGTAGTTTGGATGTCATTGGCTAGCATAAGCTCATAGGGAATGGCACAATTGGGAGGTGTGGCTTTGTTGAAGGAAATGTGTCACTGTGGGGCTAGGTTTTGAGGTCTCTTATGCCTAATCCTCGCTCAGTGTCACAGTCCATTTCCTGTTGCCTTCTGATCAAGATGTAGCCAGCACCATGTCTGCCTGCGCTCCCCGCCATGCCCCCTGCCATGATGATAATGGACTAAACCTCTGAACTGTAAGCCACCACCTCAATGAAAGGCATTCCTTTATAAGAGTTAGCATGCTCATGGCGTCTCTTCACAGCAGTAGAAACCCTAACTAAGATGCATCCCAACCACTGTGTGCATTGTGCTGTCCACACATGGATGAACAGGACAAATCCCAACGTCACAGAATGAACGAGGGAGTGCTACTTGCTCCTCATGGAGTAAACCTATCACAGGGCAGAGTCGTGGCACAGCAGAGTGGGCAGGAGCAAGTGCCATCCCCACCACTCTACATGGACCCCTTCTCCAGGATACACGATCCTAAGTTGGGAAGAAGAGGCTTCAGGAGATCTCCATCAAATACAAACGCTTTCTGGAGCCCCTGCAAACGCTGGGTTACGAAGACCACACCCAGTCACTAAAATGCCCACAGATTAGTTAACAGCCGTCCAAGTATACTGAGGCTTTGCCCTCCCTGCGTGAGCGCTGCAGTTTATTCTTTTTGTTCGCTTGTTTTTTGTTTTGTGGGGCGGGGTCTCACTGTGTAGACCAGACTTGTCTTGAACTCACAGAGATCTTCCCGTCTTTGTCTCCAAACTGCTGGGGTTAGAGATGTGCGTCACCATGCCTGGCTTAGCGTACTCTTTATTCTACATCCACAGTTAGCCTCTGCTGAACTTTCTAGAATCGAGTGATGCCCCTGATTCTCTGCGGACGAAACTGCATGAACGCATCTGGCTATAGGCACCACCTGCTCCTTCTCTCTAGGTTTGTAAGTGACGTCTACCTTTAGAACGTCCTCTTCCTCGTCTGCCTACCACAGACCCATCAGGTGTTCAGTAGAAGACTACTGAGTGAAAAGGCATGGACGGAGGGGTGGAGACCAGGTGCACATCAGAAACACTGCGTGCTGCCATTTGGACCTCTGCAAACCTTGCCATTGTAGGAAACTGAGTGATTATAGTCAGCACTGCTTTCCAGGAGAAGCAGACAGACTGACCACTGCCCAGCAGGGAACCAGTACTAAGTAGAACTTCACCTTCATCACTGAACTTCTTTAAAAAACAAAACAAGCCGGGCGTTGGTGGCGCACGCCTTTAATCTCAGCACTCGGGAGGCAGAGTCAGGCGGATCTCTGTGAGTTCGAGGCCAGCCTGGGCTACCAAGTGAGCTCCAGGAAAGGCGCAAAGCTACACAGAGAAACCCTGTCTCGAAAAACCAAAAAAAAACAAAACAAAACAAAAAACAAAAACAAACAAAACAAAACAAAACAGTTCCAAACTTGACAAGACATAACTTGGAAATGAAAGAAACCCCACTAACATATCTGGGTTCTCGGATTTCATGGACAGTTGATTGCTCAATGGCCCATTTGCTGGGAAATGAGTAACAACAGTATCAGTATGCAGTCAACGGGATCTGGAAATGAGAAAGGCCTCTGAGCAAAGTCAACACCACCAGACAACTGGGAAAGAGGGACATCCTATTTTTACAGACGCTGTCACCATCACGGCATGCACATAGCACAACTGATTCCAAAACTCCAACACTCCCTGAAAATTTATTCACATTCATTTAACTTTGCTGTGGTATGGGAGACTGAGCTCCAGACCACACGCATGTTATACGAGCATTCTGACACAGAGTTCTATCCTAGCCTCAGGTATATACATTGAAAACACATGTGCATTTAATATTCCACACAAAAAATCCCAGTTTTTATTTTTAATATTTAAAAATAATTATGTCTTTTCAAAAGTTCTTTTTATCAAACTGATAATTACTAATGTGTACAAAAAGTAGAAAAACCAACCTAAGCTATTTCTTGTAGGTGAGTCTGTAAATAGAAAGATGAAGGAATCACAGAATTCGAACTGACAGAGTAAGGACGCTTGGGAAATGCCATCCCTTTAGTGGCCAGCAGCAAACTAAAAGTAAAATAAGACCCCATGCCCAGGGTCTAACATCTTGCTTACATCTAGGTTCCCTAAATTCCAGCTCAGGGTTTCTGAGAGTGAAATTCCTCCCTCATGTTTAGAAAAATAGATTATCACTGTAACGGATGAATTTGTTTTCCTCAGCAGCCACAGCGCATGCCACTAACTCAACTGCTTTAACTAGCTTCACCTTCCAGTATCGACAGATGCAAGGCCCCTGTTGGGGAAAGGACTGCTTCACATCACCAGCCTATAGGGACATCCCTTTGCTCCACCTCAATATCCGCTGCAAAACTCTCCTTCAGGGGAGAGTGTCAGCTTCAACAGGGACAGTGGAGCTAATACATAGAAAATCACTGAGGTATCAATACAGATTGGCTCTCTCCCATAAATAGGAGACAGAGGGCTCATTTGAAAAAATATCTTCCAGTAAACTGGGTGTGGTGATATATGATGACTCAGGAGGCTGAGGCAGGAAGATCATTTAAGCCCAGTAAGCCAAGGCAAACTTGGAAAACATCCCAAGAGATTCCATCTTAAGTAAGTTGTTCCAAAAGATAAATAAACACGTTGTTCCCCTCCCTCATTGACAGTCCTCCTCCCCACAGACCTGCCTCTGGGATTGTTTTCTTTCTCTCACAGCCTAGGGACTTCATGCCTTTGAAGGGAGTCCTACCAAGGTGTAAATAAGCAAAGGCAACCAACAGGCTTCTCCCAGGAGAACTTCTGTTTGAGTAAGTTGCAGCTTTAGGCTAACTCTGGGGTTTGAAGATGAAAACCCACTGATCTATGAAGAAAGAAGTGAGAAGGTGGGAAATGAGGAGGAGGGGAGGATGCAACATCCTTACTCTGTTATGTAAAGCGCTTCATGACTACAGGACAGCAGGAAATGTCTCAGTAAAACTTTTGAGAACTCGGAGCTCTCTGCTTCACAGGATGGTTAGAAGGGTTTCCCTGTGTCCGCAGGAAAAGGCGATGAATAGATAAAGGTCATGACACACTTTGCATCCAGTCTACTTCTCCTATGTCACCTCCTTAGATACAACAAGAAGGCACACCCATTTCAGAGATGTGGATAATAAAACCCTTAAGTTTTCTGACTGAAGGTCTCTTGTGTGTTCTTTATTCTGCCACACCTGCAGGAATTCTACCATTTCCTAAGAGTTTTAGCCACAGATGAACCACCTCATTCTACTAATACGGGGGCCTCACATCTGAGCCAGATGGTGAGGTGGGAATGACAGCTAGTCAGGGCATCACCTATGCAGAACACAAAGTCCTTAACCCCTTAGACGGTTTTTGCTGACTAGTCTTTTGTCCTTTTGACATGAGCTAGAGCTAACTGGGAAGAGGACAGCCAGGTGAGAAAATGCTCCTGACTGTCCCATGGGCAAGGTTGTGGGGGCATTTTCTTGATTGAAAATGGATGTGGGAGAGCTGAGCTCTCTCTGTGGGCGGTGCAATCCCTGGGCCGCTCGTCCTCTAAGAAAATAGGATAAGCAAGTCAGTCAGCAGTGTTCCTCGGGGCCTCTGCTTCCGTCCCTGCTTCCATGTTCCTGCCCTGACTTCCCTAACTGATGAACTGTGAGGCAGATGTGTAAGTCAAATGGACCCTTTCCTCTCCAGGCTGCTCACCACCATCGTGTGTTATCACAGGAACAGAAGAAACCCTAAGGTAGGGTCAGATGGGAAAATGCTATCAAACAAAAATTACATTTCTTCTTAGCATGTTGTATCAGAATAAAACATTCCATGTGAGAGTTTAGGCAGTATGAAGAAGGGAAGCCACCGCTGGAGAAGAAAGAGCACACCACGGTTCTTCTAACCCAGAAAGTTTTTCACACAGGTACGACCCGTTTCTCACCCAGGCCGCAGCTGCGGAGCCGGGCAGCATGCAGATGTCTTACCCTTCCCACCCTGTGCCTTCTCGGCATCAGTGTCCTTCTGTATAAATGAGGAAACAGTAGCATCTCACAGAGGCCTCGGGACATGAGGTGCTCCAGGGTAAGCTGAGGTCAGTGTGCAAGGGGGAGTGCCACTTCAACTCTGATTTACACCACTTGTCACTGCAGTCGGGGAAAACCCGATCCCACACTGAATCGTCAACACAAGCACATAGTCTCGAGTTAAGATGTTGCTTCTAAAGACAATTCTTTCAGAAAGATTTGACTATTTTGGCAGAAATAAGTGTAATCAACACATTTTTAGTGACTGCTTCCAAGTTTAAAAAAATATGTGTTAGAATGCTCTCCAAACTATTTTAAGTGAAAATGTTGCTCAAACATCATGAAACTGTAACAATTACAAACCGCCTACATGAAAGAAAGGGCCGGATGAAAGACACAAGTGATTTAAACATCGGCAAAAAATCAGGCTGGGGTCGTTAAGTCAAAAGAGAAAACCTGCGAAGAATAAAGTGGGAAAGCTAAACTGAAAACCACTTCAGGCAATTCCCTGATTTTTGCTCAAACATAACAAACTACCCGTTTCTCTGGTAGAAGAAAGAGAGGATTTTAGGCTTTTAAAGGTCCTCCATCGAGTTTAAAAACCAGAACATTGCAAAGCTGATCGAGGTCCAAATTCTATTATATTTTCATTAATTAAATAACTATAGTCAGTCAAAAATCAATAAACACCTGCATTAAAAAGAGATAAAATGGTTCGGAAAGAAACAAATTACTCAACTATAGAACAGATGACCTTTAGCTTCGGGATGCAGAGTCACCCTATCACAGACAGACCCTCTGAGTTTCTAACAGTCCTATGAATTCTGAAACTGAAGCATAAAGAAAAATAACAAATGCCCTTCAGTGTGACTGATGCTACCGTGTTCCTCTTACACTTTGGGGTTGCTCCGAATTTTTTAAAGCACGCAACATAAAAGTCAATTTGCTAAAAAGACTCTTCATTTATCTGGAGACTACTAGTATCTCTACAACGGCCACTTCTCACTTTTCATCCTTCCTTCAACGATGACTCACTAAAGTCTGTCCCACGGACTGGCAATCCGTCAGTGATAGAAAGGCACACGGAAGTATTACTTTCATTAGTTAGTATATGTGGCTTGTGGGAAGGATGTTCAACCCCACCACCATCCAGAAGCCTGCGTTTGGAGGAGTTAGGCTTATAGCCTGGTCCCCATGTGTGGCACACAATGGGCTGTAACATGCAGAATGGGTATTCTACTCAACTCAGTGTCTTGTTTCAATCCAACATACAATACATAGTAAATGTTAGATAAAGGAAGGAAGTGGGGAAAAAAATCACTGAAAATCAATGTGTACATTTACACAGGAGAATTCAGACTGGGAAAAGGCGTGGGCAGGAAAAGGAGGCGTGTATCAGGCAAACAGCTCGGCTTGGACAACCTCAGGTCAAAGTGAAGTTCTCCTATGTGCTAGTCAAGTGAGTTGAGCAACCCTCCTGAGCCTCACCAGAACCACTTCGCAGGCGTCCTCTGAAAATGAGTGCTGTGGGGAAATGCCTAGTGTATGGCAGGACCCAAAGATTGACATTATGATTAATAGGAGAACCATGGTCTGCTCCAATAGCGTCTGAAAGAATATGAAATTACAGAACTGATGATGCTTAAGTCACACTATTTTCATTCTGATGACTGTAAGAACTGAGACCTACACACACACACACACACACACACACACACCTTTATTTGCTGTTCTGACCACTAGAATCTATTGTAGAGTACAGCTATCCTCATTTATTATATGAGAATCACTGAAAATGACATACAGGCATCCATATTTTCAAAATCTTCCCAGATTCCTCTAACACATGATTAGGTTAGAGGATCCAAGGTCTCTAAACAGAAAAGTCAACTTTCTTATTGGCGTCCACCTAACAAGACCGGGAGTGGGATTTGTGAAACTGAAGAAAGAAGAATGTTGTGGGAAGGGCTAAGGGGTGAAGGTGGAGGCCACGCCACAGGCTACAGACACACGAGTGTGCACAGCAGGTACCGTGCCACGGGCTACAGACACATGAGTGTGCACAGCAGGTACCATACCACGGACTACACAGAACACATGAGTGTGCACAAAAGGTACCATACCACGGACTATACAGGTCACATGAGTGTGCACAGCAGGTACCACACCACGGGCTACAGACACATGAGTATGCACAGCAGGTACCATACCACGGACTATACAGGACACATGAGTGTGCACAGCAGGCACCGTACCACGGACTATACAGGTCACATGAGTGTGCACAGCAGGTACCATACCACGGGCTACAGACACATGAGTGTGCACAACAGGTACCATGCCACAGACTATACAGGACACATGAGTGTGCACAGCAGGTACCATACCACGGACTATACAGGACACATGAGTGTGCACAACAGGTACCATACCACGGGCTACAGACACATGAGTGTGCACAGCAGGTACCATGCCACGGGCTACAGACACATGAGTGTGCACAGCAGGTACCATACCACGGGCTACAGACACATGAGTGTGCACAGCAGGTACCATACCACGGGCTACAGACACATGAGTGTGCACAGCAGGTACCATGCCACGGGCTACAGACACATGAGTATGCACAGCAGGTACCACAGCACGGGCTACAGACATGAGTGTGCACAGCAGGTACCATACCACAGACTATACAGGACACATGAGTGTGCACAGCAGGTACCGTGCCACGGGCTACAGACACACGAGTGTGCATAGCAGAATCCCTCAAAAAGTAGACCCACAGACAACCTGTCCACAACTACCTACGCGTTCCTTCTGTGTTCGTCATTCCCACCCTTCAGAGACGAGCTTACTGGCGTCAGCCCTTGCGCTCGTCTCTTGGAGCAGTTTTCTCCAGTCATTTTGCTTTAAATTAAAGAACTGTGGTCTCACTATGCTGCCCAGGGTAAAGGACGGTGGCCACTCATGGACACGACATGAGTTCTGACCAGCTCCATTTCTGCACTTATTGCTCCTTATGCCACACAATCCACATCCGCATTTGGGCATGGCGGACTATTTCCTGGAATTCCTGAGCTCAAGCAGAGCTCCTGTCCCAGCCAAGTAAGCACTTAGGGCTATAGACTGGCAACCATGCCCAGGCAGAACTTCTCTGACAATGAGATGTAACAGATGCCATGCTACTGTCTAAATCAGCTAGTCATGATAACTGTATTATCTTAGAACACATTGAATTATAGAACTACTAATGAGCTTTCTTTTCTTCACTCTGTATGAGAAATTTAAAATTTCTTTACTTCATTTCACCTATTTTCACTATTTCATATCATTGCTGGGGGTGATCCAAAGCCACAGCATGTCCTAAAGCATTTTCCAATTTAGGAGCATCATACAAATCTGTTACCCACCCACCTCCTTTCAAATTCACCCACTTGTCCCAAAACATGTGTGTACGCTTATGAGACATACTCAACGGGCATGTGTGGAAGGGGAGCCCTTAGGCTGGACTGCCCCTCAGCATATTACTGCAAGGATTTAAAGGAGAGGTAGGCTGGTCATCTGCATGGAGAATGACCAATGTCACAAGACCAAGGGAGTTCAAATCAGGTTAAGAGGAGCTCCAAGAATTGTACCATAGTCTACTTCAAAGCTACCTCAAAAGCCCTCAAGACCAACCCTGCATACAATAGGAGTAAGGAGACAAACACCGAAGAATGACTTGAGGCAGATAAACAATGGTTGTGTGACTAACAAGCTATTTCTAAGGGGAAAAAATACTAGAAAAGGGGCTGGGTCTGTCACTTACATCTAATTATCCATGAAAATTGTGACACAGAGTTCTGTAGACCATTCTAATCAAACACATTTAAGCAAACTGAGGCGGGAAAACACTGTAACGATATAGGAAGACGGACCTCAGACAACAGCCGAGCTGCTGGCTCTCTTTCTGTATCATAAACTAAGCTACTCGGATAAAAACCCAGCTGCCTCCTCCTCTGATCTAGAAGACACTACACTTAGTTACACACCGCCGTAGCACAATCACTTAACAAACCTAAGCGGCAGGTTGATGCCTTATTTCCACATGTATTTTCCAACAAAACTTTTAAAAAATGCATTTGATATAACAGATCATAATATACTTGGCATGAAGATAACAAAAAAGGCTTACGTACACTTAAACAGGTTTTAATGGTTTTTAATGACGAAAAACAGCAACAACAAAAACACATAGAGCTTACTTGAAGCCAAATTATGGGGGAAATAAATCTAAGACACTAAACCAAGCTACATTCCTAAGCACAGGGAGGCTGATTTGCTTTCTTCTGCACTGGCCTTTATGCCAGATCTACACAGATAATGCCACAACTGGATGCTTTCTTTATAAATGCAACCACTGCAAAATATAAACAGAACTTCATGAAGCAGAACATTGCTTGGCAAGGTCTGTGCTGTACATAAACAGGAACTCAGCCACCAAGGTCAACGATGACTATGCACACCAACCCTAGTACAACTCCTTTCTGCCACTGTGCACTGATCTAAACCAATGACACAATGACCGGCCCATGAAGTCAAGCATCACGAATATCACTTGCATTTGGATGTTTTGGGGTAAAAGATAAAGTTAGCAAAAATTTACAGAAAAAAAAAAATCAACCCTGCATCAGTAGCACAAAGAAGATATTTAGGTAATGTACTTCCCAGGGAAATAAGTCACACTGATCCAATTACATTTGAAAGACAAGTAATTTGTCCAAAGCTGAAATATCAATGTTAGGGAAAAAGATGTCAGCTTCCTGGAAGCCTGGGTCATTCATATCCCAGTCCCAATGACATGCTGCCCCAACAATTTCTGATGTCCAAACAGGGCCATGAAATTTGGGTAAGTTCATCTGTGCCTCCACCTTCAACACACAGAATAACCAAAAGCAATTATGTCAATGTTTTGTGCATGAAAACTGATAGAGACCTGGAATTTGGCCTCTTGGACTATAAAACAGAAAGTCAGAATATGCAGAGTACTGTACTGTGCCCCACATTGTCCTATCACTATTTATTCCTTATAAACAGGTCTTTATGTTTTAATTGACACACAGTAATTGAACGTATTTGGGAACTATAGTGTATATATATATATATATATACATAACTATCAATGATTCAATAGGGATATTTGGACAATCTATTATCTCAAATATTTATCATTTTTTGTGTGTGTTGGGAACATCAAAACCCTCTATCTACATCAAGATATTCAGCTGTCCTAAACTGTTTTCTGATTTAACTTTTACCTACCACAGAGCTAAGTTTCTGCAGGCTATTCCAAAAGAAAAATGAAGAGCCATGAATTGGAGAAATTAAAGCTAAGTATTCTCTTAAACCAGGGCTTTCCCAAGTTATGCGACAATAAAACGTTTATGTTACTGAAGTTAAAGTGAGGATAAGAATAAGCGACATGGCTAACACACCAGATAAAGCCTCAGTGGTTCGCGAATGAAAACTCTTAACTTTCACATAAGCCAGTGTGAAGATGGCATTTTAGAAAGA
>CABHPQ010171551.1:0-29263 GCA_902168405.1 Peromyscus aztecus | reverse complement strand
CACGAATGAAAATTCTTAACTTTCACATAAGCCAGTGTGAAGATGGCATTTTAGAAAGACACACTACAACGCTCGAGTCCTGTGTGAAGGGGGAGCATTCGTCACTCTTGTCTCACTTACCTCACATCCATCATTCCCAGGGGCGTCCTTGGAAACAGAGGACACACTGGCCCGGGGGGAATGGTGCCTCCTTTTTGTACACTGAGGACGGTGTGTTTCATGAGAGTGAACTCTCTCAGTCCTGTGGTGCTCTTGGATACTGCTATAACTTTTTGATAGGTTTTCCACAAACACATTGTTTCCGAGTGATTTCTCCGGGACACAGAGAATGGAACTTAAGCTGGCTGCCTTTTGGAAAGTAGAAACATCGTCTTTTCTCTGGAATGCTCTCTGTTTTGTGTTGACATCATCTAAATGTCTCTCCCTCTCTGTGCAATATGGAGGGCTATCTTCTTCTGAAATCGTCTTGTCCGGGGCACTAACTTGTTGTCCTTCTGAGTCGTTGTTCTGGGCAGAGGAAACTGTCACTCGGTAGAAGCCACTGTCCACAGCACTAGGCGGAGGTTTCTGTTCCCTGGGGTCCGCGGCCACTGTCTTCCCTGGCTGCACACCAGCCTCCGGCGTGGGGCTTGTGGCGGGGTCTTCTGGCACCAGCTCTCTGGATGGTACAGCGGGCTGCTCCCTGGAAGGCTGACAGCCACCCTTCTTGCCTTCTCTTCCACTGCTGTGCCCCACAGGATCAGCGTCACCTACAGCTTTCTGGAACTGTTTTCTTCTGAAATATTTTCTTCCGGGAGAGGATTTCTCAGGGCTCAAGGGAGTTTTGGCAGGATCAAAATACTGTTCTTCTTTCTCAGCCCGAACACAGCCACAGACATTCCCCATTTGATCCACAGGCACTCACGGCTCCACAAACTCACTCATTTCAAAATCCGGGGCTTCCAGGGCCGGCTCCACCAAGTCCCGAGTGAGATTCCACTCTGACCCGTAATCCCTAGCAGACTGTGTGACCATCCTCTTCAGCCTGAAGCCATGTTGCTTATGAGAAAACCACTTGCAAGAAATGCCGTGGCACCCTGCCAGCTGGTCTCTGTGTCTTATTAGGCACTGTGGCTTATTCCTGGCCACCAGTCCTCCCAGACAAACATGACTGCTCACGGTCAAATCAGACACCCGTGAGCTTCCAAGGCAAACCCTGAGACTCACTCCAGAGACCACGGCCCACAGATGAACACAGCGCCTTCTGAAATGCACACACACTATCACCACTTGCATTAACCTCCGAGGCTGAGCAAACGGAAAGTAAACACAGCCAGAGACTTATTGGTAAAGTGTCCTTCAAGCTCTGGCCAAAGTGCCTTTCAAACTCGAGGTCCAAAAAACCTCTCCTGTGTGACTGCCCCCATCCCTAAAAATCACCAACTAATTTTAGGGCTTACACACAAAGCTTAAGAGTCTCTATGTTAAAACTAACTCAGAAGAAAAAATAGAATAAAAATAGGATTCAACAATTGGTTGAAGGGAGGACAAAACACTGAATGCCAAAAATACTTTAAGCCTCTCTAAGCCAGTCCTTCAACGCGGTTAGAAATAGTTCCTATAATAAATAGAATAATAAATAATAATTCTCTAAGGTATCTGCTCATTGGGACTGTCACATGAGCAGATGAATACATGGAGTGATTTAAAGGTGGAACCCTTAGCCCAGCCTGCACACGGGACACATACATTAGGGCAGTTAAACTTTATGCTCTGTAATTGCACTTGGGTTACATATTAAACAGCTTTAGTAGGGTCACAGTGGAAACTGAAGGAATCAGTGTGGAGACTGAGACTTTGAGCTGTGCATATTTCTGACACTGAGTCATCGACATGGTGCAGAGGAAATCAGTGACTGACACACAGGCCAAAGTCACTTGGAAAGTGGGCGACTGCCTTTCAGAGGTAGTCTTCCACCAATCAAAGCCGGCACTCGCTGGATTTCCCTGAGGAGGGCTATCCACTGAAATGGTCAAGTTCACACAGATGCTGCAGATGTCTGTCAGTAACACAGCTGTATTGTAAGGGTTCTCTTAATTATTGAAAAGCAAAATTAAACATTATCCAGTGACAGTCTTGGGTTGGTTTGTTCTTGGGTTTCCAATGACTTTAACGGCAATGGAACAGCATTTAAATGTAGGATGGCTGCTATTTGTACTGACAGGATGGAGAAGCAACCCGTGACTGGCACTCCCTCCACCCTTCCTCTGGCCCTGCCAAACTAAGCAACTGTCCATGGTTAGGCCACATGTTCCAAAAATGACTCCGCTTTTGCATCTGCCTGGTAACTGGTACCTCTCACCGTCTTCTTCTCTAACACCCTGCCAGGCCTGGCACAGTCCCTCAACTTCTCTTCCTACACTTCGGCTTGTATTTCTATTGCCAATGGATGCATCCCCCTTGATTACATTTAACTGAAAACAATACTTTAACAGATAGCACAACACACCTCATCTTGATCTAGCATACAGTGCTTTAGGACATGAGACTGTCGGGAATATAATTCCTACCTTCCGAATGCCAGACTGAAAAATGGGTTCAATTCGTAATGCTCAAAAGCAGTATTTTTAAAAACAGACCACTGGTTCTTCTGAAAATTTTGCCTTATTTATGCAGCGAGTAGAGGAAATAAGTGGCTGTGCCACCCTGGGCGAGGGTGCTCACCACTCTTCTCTCTGGGCACAGCCAGGAGTGTTCGAATCTTCAATTAGCACAGCACTAAGAAAAGCTTTATTTCATTTACATTTTACCCACACAACCATATTCAAACCCTTGATCCTCCTGCCTCGAATCTCTGATGCTGAGATACAAGCAGGACCGCAATGGCTGGCTTAACATGTAATTCTTCTTAAATGACCCCTTGCTTTAAATCCCCTCAAATATAGTCTATACATGCTGCTTCTAATTCCTACTTGCCACATTCCCATCTGTTATTTTCTTGTTTCTGCTGCAAGCAGCTGGGGAATGTTTTCCCCACAATCTCTGGTGGCATTTCAGACTGTCAACTGTCCTTTTCTCCTCTTGTTCCCTTCCATGGTTTCACCAGTTCATTTCCTGTTGCTTCACACACATCTCTGAATAGTCATTCCTGTTCTGTTTCCTCAGCAAGACCTGCTCCCGCCCGTCATCAGGGGCTCTCCACAGAGGGGACCCTCTCTCTCCAACAGTCAACAACCACTTTTGTGTCGATAAATCCCTGTACCTTGACGTCCCAGGTCTGCTCTGCTCAGCGGACTGGCAGACGGGCTAGCTAACTTACCCTTCAAACCCATGCAGAAGGTCAACCATTGTTCCACTACTACCAACCCTAGATCTCACAATTTGTTTTCTGATGTCTTAAAAAGTTTAACCTGGGCCCTTGTCTCCATTTCCTATACCCTGTGGCCAAATGTCTTTCTTCCTTTTTCAAAATGTCACCTCTTGGATACACTTTTCACCACCACCTGGCCGATATCCCTCCCTCTGAAATCATTTCCGTTTCTTGGCTTTTCTCCCTCACTATGACCACCTAGTGCATTACCATCTATTTTACATAGAATTAGAGATTTAAAACATCATTACATTTTATTTCTTAGAGGGGGTACACAGGCTAGCATACACCCGGAGGTCAGGGGACCACTGACTCGAGTCAGTTCTCTCCTTCCACCACGTGGGCTCCAGGAATCAAAGTCAAGCCTTCAGGTCTGTCAACAAGAGCCTTCACTCACTGTGCCATCTCGCTAACCTATCAGGTTTGATTTATTAAAAGATTTCTTCCCTCAAGCCCAGTCAGAGTGGTCATGACAAGAAAGAGCAAAAGAAGCCAAGAATGCAATTCTGTTTCCCTCCTGTGAAGTCCTTTCGACTGCCCCCCCCCCCCCCCCCCCCCAGCGATCTCTAGTGTGCTATTCAACTTCAGACACAGCCTGCCTGATGAAGCCTACGTGATGAAGTAGCTGGCTCCCTCCATCAGGGGCTGCAGACTTGTCCACCTGGGTCCTCGCAGTTTCAACCCTAATTTTAAAAGTCCTGGACCCAATGCACTGAGCTCTAAGAGATAACAGCCAAGGCACTCTCCATGAAAATAATTCTTGGGTCACTTCTACTTTACATAATTCTGGTAACACGGCCTGGCTTGTGTCCCACATGCAAAGCCTTGCCTTGGTTTAGTGCTGAGGACTCTTAGTTCTTTTCAGGGTGGGGTCTTCTGGTAATGACGACCCTTAGTGCTCTAGAGTCTTGGCTTACACTGAGTTATTTCCTGGCTTGCCCTGACTTCACAACCCAGGTGACTGGACATGTTCATTAACAGTCCTATAGGCAGGCTGGTTAACACTGTCCCCACTTGCCCAGCTGCCTCAATTCCCTACTGCTGGGACAGTTCAGCTGCCTATCAGGAGGCCCTGGGGCTTCCCTCCTAGAAGGATTCTTCCTCTCTAGAACTTTTCATATGGCTCAGATCCATTCCCAAATGAGCTCCTTTATTTTCCATTATTACTTTAATACATTTTATCCGCTCCTCCCTCAAGATTTAATTTAAAATCCTACTTCTTTTCAGAAGCTAGTAAGCCGTTTATTTTCTTCCTTTAAGATCCTTTAAGCACAGTACTACCGAGGGTTGACAAAAAAATTTGTGAGATGAGCAGCTAACAAACTAAGGCAAGTTACAAAGGTGAGTCACCGTGAATCCAACTACAGGTTTCTTTCAAAATATTTCACTCTCCTCAGATCTACATAAGGCATGGCTGCTATGTGATACTTTTCTTCTAATGTGGCTTTCTGGAATACTTCTACTGCCATCTAGTGTCTACTAGAGGAAATTTGAATTTACTTACAATATGGACAAAATTATTTTAAGTAAGGATTTGAGTCATAAAATCTTTACATAGCTAAAATAAGTAATACTGCCCAAAGAACAAAAGAAACATGTGTTCATTTAGGAAAAGAGATCTCTACCCCTCAAATCTGAGACTACAAGAGAGGGCCTTTAAAGGCAAATGCAGACGCTCCCAGAGACCTGGAGACAAGACGCCAGGCTCACGGTGTTACTAGGAAGAATAACTAGGAAGAAGTGCTGTTATGAAATTTGCTTTCCACTCAGAGGATATAAAAACACCTTCCCGAGAACCACCTGAGACCCAGCCGCAAGACGGAGAAACAGCGACAGAGACAAGCTGGACTTACCTGAAAGTGCAAAATTATTGTCCATATTAATCCCAAAGTCAGCTTAGGATTTCCATCTGTTATGTCATCGTTTCTAATATTCACTAACTTCACCTGTTTCATGGATGAAGGAGAGAGAAACAGTTTATTATACACTCGGCACGAGCTCTCTTTACCTACAAAGGAAATGCTAAATCATGCAAAGAGTGCAAAGATCACCGAATACTGCTCACCCTCCCCTTGGGTGGTCAAGAAAACAAGCTTCAGTCTAAACTGGGTATTGCTGTGGTTTTCTAGAACAAGTGCCCACTTGTCAAAAATGCAATTCAAATGACGGAGCCTGGGTAAAACTTTGTGATCTTAAAATCAGGGGACACTTTCTTTTTAAATGAGCTTATTTCACCCTTACCGTCAAGCAGAAAAAGACCCGAGCCATCAACAACTTCAACAGCTTGTATGTCTACGATAGAGGACTTTTAAAAACTACTTTCTAGCGTAAGTATTCAAATCTCTGAGCGTCTAGAAGCTGAGCAAACATCAAAGAGTAGTGTAACACTCAGAACCGAAGCTTATTAACTGCTCAACCGGGACATTCAGGTAGATACATGTAATGAGCTCAACACTGGCTTCTTATACAAAGAGCTAAATACCAAGACATGCCATCATGTTGAACACTGTTTCCTTATTTGATAGAGAATGATGAAGCAAGGGAGATACTTTTCCACCTCTCTGTCCCTTCTGTCATGTGAGAATACAGGCCGCCCTTGCCAGTGTCAAGTGTTATTGTCTTGACCTTCAACATCCAGCCTCTAGAGAGTCTAGAACCACAAGGGATGAATCCTGTTCTTTATGAATTACACAGCTACTCTCTGATGGAAGCACAAAGAAGGCCGAGCCCGTTATCTACTTACAACGAACAGAAGATTGCTGTACCACTAGTACGCAGAAACACCACTAGCACTGTTTCTAGGAGTAGGGTATAAACGGTGAAAATATTCTAATGTATGCAGTGTAAAAAGTCAAGTGTGGCCTCACCCCTGCCTGGAACTGTCGCATTCACAGGCATTCTTGACATCCTGCTGTTACTCAAATGTCTCTAACTGCCTAGGCAGAAGCATTCTAATGCCATCAGGGAGAATCGGTCCTCCTTATTCAAGGGGAAATAAAGCACTCCCCACTCTTCTGAGCTTACACTCAATATTAACTTCCTTTCCTTAGGAAAAGATGTTTGAATTAAACAGGCCCAATTAAACCTTTACATTCCCTGACATATTCCTATGTAGATTTATTTGATCTCTTATGTTCATGAGGCTAGAGTCTAGAAAACGTCATACCTGGCGTCTTTTCAAATAATCCAGTGCAATCTGTACATTCTGCAGTCTGTGAAAGCGCATCCGACCCTTCTCTCTGGGCTAAGGATAGAAAATTGAAGGCGTAAAAATACTACAGTTTACAACACCTCTGACCATGCTAATTTAAATATATTATCCATTCATCTTAACATTTCTAAACTATTTTTTGGTAGGCTCGTCCTTTTTTTTTTTTTTTTTAAAGAAGTTTTTGACTCTTCTCTATCATCTTGGACTGAATTTCGAGTCTGAGGGACTTTTTCTAAATATATTTTAAGCATATGCTTTATTCCAGATGCTTCATTTAAATAAAAGGAGAACCACAGACCACGGAGACCACCTGTGTTCACTAACAGGACAATCTTGGCTAACTGGGACTTAACTATAAAAATAATAAGTAATAACTCTCCATTTTACCTTCTTAATACACACTATCAGCAAGACAATTTTTCTAATTGTATTTATGGATTTATGAAAATGAGGTAAAACAGCATGCAAATTAGTATTAAAAAAATGAAAAACAAAAACCACCAAGGAGAAAGACAGGAGGAGCTGTGACTGAGGAGAGGAAAAAGCAACTTACACTATGTGATAATTTTCCTCTGTATTTATTTCAGCTTTTACACAAAGGTGGACTTAATATCAGGCAGAAAAGACCTGTACTTTTGTGTTTCACTGGATGTGATGCGATTGTTTTCCCAGTCCCAGAAAAAGCGTCAAATCATAGTTATTTTTTTTAAGTGCCATTTTCCTTAGGAAATGGTACACATTATCAGAGGGGGAAAAGGAACAGAGCTGGAAAACCCTTAAGAAACATACAAAGAATGGGGCTGAAATTTATCACATGAAATAGTCTGAGATCAAAAAGGGAAAAGAAGCCAACGTCCATCTTCACTTCTGAAATATAGGCCATTGACAACCAAGGTGCCATCATAAAAGATGAAAGATAAACAGGAAAAATCATTTGGCATCAGGGTAGAAATGATGCTGAAAATTCACAAATTTGATACTATAGAAGCATGATTTCCAAGGAAATCGGGGGTGGGATGCAGATGTCAGAGCAGCTCAACTGTCTCTGTGAAGGTAGCTGGCCCATGTCAGCTAAGTGTTGGTTAGACGGCCCCGTGATTATATGGGCTACAAGACTTAAAATCTTGCCCCTCTGCATCCCACAAACGGGTATGATTTAAGGAAACTGATAAAAGTCTCCCTATGCCACCCCCCAAAGTTGTCATGTTTGAAATATCAATTCCAGAAGGAAATGAATGTGCATAAAAAAATTAGTGTACTAGTTATCAGGATTCTAAATTTATAAATAGTGCTAAAAAAGAAAAAAAAACCCTAATATCTAAATAAGTCAGTCATTTCAGCTCTGAAGATAACTTTAAAGGGAAAATATTCCCTTTGTCCAGTTTCTTCACACACACGTCTGCCCTGCTCTAGGGTTGGGTCCCTGTGTTTCCTCTCCAGGAGCTGGAGCCGTGAGTCACTGGCCTCTCATGTTAGCGCTGCACGCACCACCGCCTGCAGGTTAGTGAGTTACGGGGGACACCTACCCCCTTGTCCTCATCCTCCACATCCTCATGCTGCGCACACTCGCATGCTGCTGTGGCACTCACCAACCGTAAGGTCTTCAAAAAGTCTCGCTCCCTTGGCTAGTGAATATAACAGACAGAAGACAGGACAGCGAGGAGACAGACAGACCGGGAATGAAAAGAAGAGCGTGAGCAGAACGGAGTGAGGGAGAAGGGATAACCGAGACAGGGAGTGATGGTCACACAGGAGGGAGACGACACCGGGGTTAGCCCCCTTCTCAGAAAGTGAAGTCGGGTTCCTTGCTATGTACGAGTCTTTCCATGTGTGCTTATATTGTGCGTCTGACTTCTTTTAAAGCAAAAATAAAACAAAAAACCAGAAAACAACCCAAAGGTAAGAAGAAAAAGAAGCAGCACAAAGACAAATAGTATGTTAATTATGGAACCTATCACAAAAGCAAGGACATCTCCAGGTCCACATTCACATCACGTGAAGATGGATGCTGCAGCCACTGGCTAGAACTCTTTCCTTCTGGTTGAAGTTCATAATTTGAAGAAAAAAAAATGCTACAAAAACCTAAAATCTATGCTGCAAACGCCCTGGTCACGTGTGTACAGAATTGCAGGCTCAGCAAAATAAATTAGGAAGCCTCTAACTCACCAAGGTGTCTCCAGAAAGGACCTCCAGGAGGGAGATCAAATTGTGCCCGTCCCTCAAGTCTTCGTAGAGATCATTCACGTGTTTCCGAACCTACAGAGAAAAACAACGCTTTAGTCCTGGAGCTCAGAACCAACCTTCCCATTCCTAACCAAGCAGGGCCATTCACAGAAACATGCTTCATGTGGTGTTCACCTGTGCACCTATTTTTCATTTTTATTCCCTCATTACTTAATTTAAATGAAAATTTAATTTAAATTTAAAACCTTAAAAAAAGAACTAACAGAGTAACAATTCGTAAAGATGACCAGAACTACTAACTTTTGAACACCTCTGACAAAATATCATCATGAACTACTATATGGGCTGACCAGTTTTAAATACAAGTCGTATCCTAACTTTATTCATGATCCCTGACACACTGGTACTGCCTTAACAGACTTGTGTTTTTACCTCCACTTGCTCTTCATACTAACACAGTGGTTCTCAGCCTTCCTAAGGCTACAACCCTTTAATACACTTCCTTGTGTTGTGATGACCCCTGACCATAAAACTATTTTCCTTCCTACTTCATAACTGTTATGAGCTATAATGTAAATATCTGACACGCAGGATATCTGATCTGTGACCCTGCAGGTTGAGAACCGCGGACCTAACAGGCAACCAATCAAGAGGCACTGTGTAAAAACCATAAGCTGGAGAAGCGTATCCAGAACTCTGTGTACTGTGTCTACAGCTTTCTCTCAACCTCTGCTTTAAATAACTAAAATAATAATAATAATGATGATGATGATGATGATAATAAAGCATAGGTTAGAAGGCCTCTCTGCAAATTGTTTTCACTCCATAAATTCTGTGGCGGAGAGTCTAAACAACTCGAGCATGAACTTGGCATTCGGCCTGTAACGGCTTCCTCGATTCCCCAACCTGCCCAGAGTCTGTGACGTTAGAACTACAGGAGGTGGCAAAGGATCCAGGAACACCCTGGCCGACTCTTCATCTTTACAAACTGGAGCTATAGTTTGATCTCCTGATTCCCATGGAATAGCACCAGTATCGCAGATCACACCACATAAAATATAGTATTGAAATATTTTCTCTTGTGCAGAAAAATGTGATTTGAATATAATTTTAGGTAATATTTATTTATAAAATCTGTAATTACCCAAAGCAGTTATAAAAGTGTTACTGTTCTGTTAACATATTGACCTCAAGATATCTTTGACAATCCCCTTAGGGTCTTAACTATAATTCAGAAATGAACCCTTATTCCAGGGCCTTTTCAGGAACATACATGACACATACATGATGTACACACATCACCCTATATGCCACACACACATCAAGGACTTTTGTGGGAACATACATGACACACACAGGCACATCCCTTAATGAAATGAAAGCAGTGTGTTATTTTCTATTTGCACATTAGAGCCCTATAAAGATTCTCAGTCTCCTTCCAATGCAGACTTGGATTTGTAAGGCCTACTTGGTGTTGGCCTGCCCACTGTACATCTAAACCCGGGCATTTCCTGGGCATTTTTGCTGTATCTCCGGTGTAGCCAGGAAGCAGCCTGACTATAAAGAGCCTGACCAGGGCCGTGCAGAGAGCAGAGTTACACAATTACATCATGTAACTACTGATGCTCAGCCAGTTGCTTCAACTCTCAAAATAAATGAACTTGTTGTGCAGATCTGAGATCCTGCGCCCACAGGACAGTGGTAAACACGCATATCCTCGGGACAGAACTCCCAAGAGCAGTAACACAGTGCGGAGGGTCCTGCTGAATCCTGCCAGACTCGGGGTCCTCCTACATTCCATTTCCTGTCCTTCTCCTCCAGGACAGTTTAAGCCGGGGTGTGATTTTGACACTTCTCTCATAGAAAGGCAATTTCACAACTTGCCTTGCTAATAGACTGCACCAAGCCCTCCTCACCAGAAAACTTCTCAGAATTAAAGGTCTCACTATTGTATTTATGCTACTTCAAAAGGAAAATACTGTATCACATAAAACCAAATTAGGAAAAGAAGAAACTAAGTCTAAAGGAAAAGAAAAATTTGGAACTTGCATTTTAATTTTGCTTCTCACTTTGACCCCATGACCTTGAACCAATTGCCAAAGCTATCTGGGTCACTTTAAGATAAGGAGGGAACTAAATAGTTAAGTCTAAACAGAAGGCTTGACTGTTTTATTTTGTCCAAAACCTGAGTCATAGACATTTGGCCTGGTAACTTCACAGACAGCTGCTGTAACTGCCAATACTCTTCTGCTTTCCATTTAAAATTAAATGGAGTTTCTCCTTTCTTTGGATAGTTTTCCCTATGAGGCAAAAATCTGTCTGAATAAGTAAGAGTTGAGGAAATGATGAGCAACATAAGAGCATTGAGAGACCCTGAGGGCAAGTCATCCAACCCGAGTTATATAACTAAAGGGAAGCACCTTCTCTGTGTTCCACACCATCTTCCCAGAATTTCCCAGGGCTTTCTCTCCCTTTTCTTTCTTTTCTTTTCTTTTTTCTTTGTTATTGTTGTTTTTTTGAGACAGGGTTTCATTGTGTACTCCTGACTGTCCTAGAACTCGCTCTGTAGACTAGGCTGGCCTTGAACTCAGAGATCTTCCAGCCTCTGCCTCCCGAGTGCTGAGATTAAAGGCATGTATTACCGTGCTCACCTGGCTTCCAGTCTTTCTAAAATGTGTGTACTGCTTGGAATCTATTATGTACCTACAGGGATCATGCTGATCTCGTTCTAAAGAGACTAACCTAAGGAAGGAGATAGATAAGTAGACAAGAAAACAGTAAAAAGGAGAAAAACTCAAGGGGCTGGAGGTGACCTAGGAATGACCAGAGGTAAACATGCCAGACCTGTGTTAGCCACACAGGGATCAGCCAATAAAAAGGCACAAATGGAAAAACAACAAGGCCGGTACTCCAGAGGTCCATGTTGTTAAACTTCTACATAAATTAAAACTCAAGTCCAACTCTGGAGAGAAGGCTCTTCATATACCTGCTTATTCTCTATTCAAAACTGGCTTTCTCGGAAGTTTGACATCGTATTAGTTCTTGTTAATCAAAAAACTCCACTAGACTTTTGAATCTCATACTTGTCAACACTTTTGTGGCTAGGAGAAACACGCAAGAGAAGCGGTGAAAGGAGCTAAGATTCGGGCTGGAGAGATGGCTCAGAGATTAAGAACACTGGCTGTTCTTCCAGAGGTCCTGAGTTCAATTCCCAGCAATCTCATGGTGGCCCACAACAATCAGTAATGAGATCTGGTGGCCTCTTCTGGCGTGCAGGCAGAACACTGTATACATAATAAATAAATCTTTTTTTAAAAAGGGGGAGGGGGAGCTAATATTTACTGTTACTTATGGTCTCGAGGCTATAGTTCATCACAGCATGGAGGGTGTGGCAAAACTAAGCACACGACATCATGAAAGCCAGGCAGCAGAGGGAGAACACCCATGAAGGCAGGGAGGCCATGGATGGGCTCCAGCCTTTTGGAATGGGTCGTCCACAATCACAGCTGGTCTTCCCTCTTTTGTCTCTGGAATTGCCCTTATGGATTAGCTAATATGGTATAGGTATATCTCAATCCAATCACCAGGTCGTCAAGATGAACCATCATAGCATATGTGTGGCTGCAGTTCGGCGCGCTAGGTATGCACTGGACTTCACCACAGGCTAAGACACTCTAAAGATGTAGAGAAGCACCCAAGAGAGTACTGTCTCCTGGAGTCTACAGTCTGAGAGGACACAGTAAAGAAACTGCAGCTCAAACAGACAGACTCGCATTACATGGAGCCCCATCCTGTCCCGGCTCTAAGACCTCTTAGCAAAGAAGATGGAGTGTGTCAGGTCCAGAAGAGAGAGGGGAGGGACAGGGCAAAGACGTTCAACACCGTGTAGTAGGTACCGAGGAAAAGGAGGCAGCTGCCCACTCAGAGAAATGTGAGGTGGAAGTTAAGGCAGGAAGGGGGACCAGGTGACACAGCAGCTTCATACTTTACACATTAAGATGCTCTGAAGGCCATTAAGCAAATTAGGGAGCCAGAAAAGCCTGGTCCATATATGTGGGGGCACTGAGCTAGGGACAATTAGTGGGCAGCAGAATCACGAACAATCTCAGCCTCCCTTATTTGAAGCCTAAAAGCAGGTCACAGAGTTATAAGACAAAAAGCATCTCCTAACTCAATCAGAGAGAAGAGCACCGGCCACTGAAGACTCTTGCACCTTACTGTGGATGGTAAACACAAGTCGCTACAAGAACACGCTTTAATAAGTAGCTTCCGCCTGTCACTTATGTGCTGTTCCTGGGGTGCCACCCCTTGAGACCCGGCGATTTATGTCTGTCTTGTCACTTTAAAAATTGACCTTTCTCTGCTGAATATGCTCAACAAGCTGGAATCCAAGCTCCCTCACTCCCCACCCCATGCGTACATGAAATATGTTAATAATTTTATTTCTTCTTAATCTTTCGTTACAATGGTTGGTTCCAACTAAGACCCACTGAGAGTTATTCTTCCCTTCCACCATTTCTCAAAAGTTTCCTGTAAACTGTCATCTTCAGTGAAGTCAGATCACAAAAGCCAAAGGCCAGATCTTTCAGCCCTGACAAGGGCTCTTGGGAAAAAGCAAACCAGAAAGGACATTGAGTCAGTGAGCCCTGGATACAGCGCACACATCCCAGAAGCGACGATCACCAGATAAAGGGCCCAGTCTTCCCTTAAAGGACACAGGATCCTCAAACACAATCGGTCATCTTTCAAAGGGCATAAACGATAAAAGAAGGCTTGTCCCAAGAACTCTTCGCTGCCTTGTACTAACTAGCAAAGAGGAGGGGCCAGTTGCCTCTAGTGAAAACTATCAATTAAAACGCTTTGATTCCTTTTTTAGCTTGCACAAATACATGAAAAATGGGCCAACCAGTCCTCCCAGGCCAGTTCCTTTAAAACCCTTTTCCAAAAGAATTTTAAATATTAATATTGCTCTATGAATTATGGATCCTTTTAAAATACACAGGAGGGCTTAAAAATATTCTCAGGAAGTTGTCTGAGTTGTCTGGTGAATTACAAATTTTAGTGTTATTTCTTTAAGAATTGTGAAAGAATAAAATCAACCCCCCGATTTTCCCTGTTCTTATGAATTCTAAGTTGGTGTATTTAGGTATTATGAGGAAATTTCCCATTTGATGTCATGCAAATTCATGCTGGCGGCGAGACAATGGAAACAGCATAGTTACATCATAGTGAACTCAATTAGTTCTTTGAGGGGAAAGGTTTCTTTTTCCAACTTTCAAGTGCAGTATCAACTAAACAAACAGAAGTCTTCTTTCTCACCACCAGGTGGAACTGTGGTAGTTAAAAGCATTAACAGCATTGACAAACGCTAAGATTCAGGGAATTTTAGTCAGTGCTGACAGCGATCACGTACATGTCAAGAATATCTCTCAATAGTTTTACTGTTGTCTTAGAAAACTTAAAAAAAGATACTTCTTTTTTTTTTTCTTTTAATCAAATAACTCTTCTGAACCAGGATGGGATTTTTCTGTAATTATGTAAAGTTTTGACTCTGGTTTTTGTTTGGATTGGGTAGTTTTTCCTTTTCCTCTAGCTTTTTCTTTTCATATATTGGAAAACTGACAGAAATCTACTTTGGATGAGTCTTCCCCTAGGACTATATATCTTTTACATAGCTGTGTGGACCTTGGTGATGAGAAATTTTAACTGAAAGGGAAAAATCAATTCAGAAACCAACATGCTCTGCAGAGGAGCATCTTCCCTGGTCCCTGTCCGCCTTCTCTGGAGTTGACATATGTTACGGGTGTGTTGTGAATGTGCCGCACACTTCAGTGGGAAACACACGACGAGCACTGCTTCACAGAGACAGGGAGGGGGTGGGAAGAGGGGTGAGGGGTAATGGCCAATCAACATGATTATGTTGTAATAATACAGAAAAGAAGTAGAGGACATTTTAGGAAAGACGGTCCAGCGTTCTGTGCTGAAGACTGACGCCCCCCCATATTGGGCAGGAGACTAGGTTCTGGGCTTGTAACTGTTTCTTCAGGCATCTTCCCAGCCCAGTCCCCCTACAGATGTTTCTGTCAGGTGCTTCTGTCCAGTCACCACGGTGAGCGCTACCGTGTCAAGCTCAGTTTTAGATGACCACTCAAGGGATCGATGAGGACTCAGTTACTGGCACGTTTTGGAATGTCTTTCACATTCCTCCCAAGTTCTTACCATATGGACCCTAAAAAGAAAAGGCTGAAGAAAGGGGAGCCACGATCACTTCACACTCTTAATAAAGAAACAATAAGCTACTCAGTGAAACGGGAATTTGCCAAAGAAGAAATCCTGTGGGCACAGGAACATGACAAGACAGATGAGGACAACCTAGGCGAGCGCTGTATGAAGGGCTAACGTGCTCCATCTGCGTCCTAGAAAACGGCAGTAGAAGGGACCTGGGGTGGCACGTGCCTACAGAGCAAGCGCAGCCTGAGCCCCACTGTGAGAAATTTCACAGCCCTGTCACTGAACACAAACTTTTCAAACAGCTCCCCCTGCAGTTTCAGATATTCGCCCTTACTGAATTTTTTTCTGAAACAGAATCATCAAGTTTTACAGTAAAAATCACGTAAAAGCGAAAGAATTTAAATTGCTTTTACTTAAAATATACTCACGACCAAAATTCAAAACTGGTTAATAAAACATGAATCTCTTCAATAAATTCCCATATTACTCGGTAGTAATAATACGTCACCTTTATGAATCGGGTCCAAATTAATTACTAGAAATTAGAGATGAGCTTAGGCAAGTCCACTCGGTTCTTCTCTGGTGAAATGGGCAGTTTTGCCTCTCCATACAAGGTCACTTTACCAGCCTGCCTTTGCCCTTTACAACTACTTATCAGAGAGTCAAGGAAATCTGGCTGGCACCAAGGTAGGACGATGCAGAGGAAAAACACGGCAGCGCAGGGCACGATGGGATTCCAGAATAAAGGAACCCAGTCCGAAGATTCCCGGCAGCTGCCTGCCGAGTGGACCCTAAAAAGAAAGAGCTTGAAAAAACGGGTCATAATCACTTTATGTTCCTAATACGCTACTCCACAAACAAAACAGATATAAACCAATTTTGTGATCTCGGCACAGGAGAGGATCATAGAGGAGTAAACAGCAAGGATTCTAACTGAGCAATGCAGTGCCCGTCACAGAGCTGAGGTTGGTATCTGTCTGAATATTGCTTAGCCGAATCACCTCTAGGAGCTTTGTCAGAGGAGCTACAGGATGTGGATGTCTACCTGCCACACAGGAATTCAACAGTGAAGTGGATCCTTATCCCATGTAACAACCTTTCTGGATAAATCTTATCACATATCGCACACTTGGAGATTAATAAAGGTTAATAATCTCTTTACTATAGCTCACGCCCAGTTCTGGCTAATGCCCAAAGAGGAGTTGGGCATGAATAGAAGATTTCAATAACTTACATACACCTTAGGCTTAGGCGTTCTATATACACTGCCATCCTTAAGTTTCTCTCAGGGCTCAGGCCCAGCTCACACTTTGAACAATTTAAACACAGACAGGAGACTGCAAGTCTGACCACTTGGGCAAACAGGGTATTTACACAGCAAAGATACTGCCAGAATGATTTCTTACGTGTTGCTCTTTTTGAATAGTTGTTACCTTGGTTCATCTTGCCCATGGCAGAATTAATGATTTTTCTTGTAAGAGCACAGGAGACTAAAAGACAGACCAGGCAGGACTCAATGTCCGTGTGACCTTGAGCTGCCTTAGAGGCTGGTCCTTTGGGAATAGTCCTAATGGCTGGTTGTAGGTGAGGATTCTCTCCCTTTGTTACGGGAACTGAGCCTAACTGGAGGTCAATCTTCATGAATAAACAGAAACTTTCTCAGCCACTCTAAACTTAGGGTACAGAAGTTTCTTTCCTACAGTTTCTAACAAGCCTGGTCATTAGCCCAATTACCTTCCAGTCATATGTAGGAAGTGCTCCTTTAGCTAAATTCTACTGTGCATAACAATATTTTCTAGGCAAGTTTATTAGCAAATCCTTTATAGTACCTATTCTGGTTTCTCCTACATCGCTCATGCTACTTAAGTCCTGACCTGGAGAATGGCAGATGTAAGTGAAGAGGAAGCCTTATACACTGCTAGTGGGGGTACAAACCAGGACAGCCATGATGGAAATCAGCACAGAGACTTCTCCAAAGATTAAAAAGAGAGCAACCATATGACCCAGCTACACCACTCCAGGCCATTTGCCCACGGGACTCCACATCCTACTACAGAGATACTTGCACATCAACATTCATTGCTCTTCTAATAACAGCAACAGGGGAATGGAATTCACCTAGATGTTCATCAACAGATAAGTAGATAATGAAAATGTGGTACATATAAATTTTATTTACCAGAAATAATAATAGAATTTGCAGGAAAATGGGTGGATGGGAAAAATATTAAGTGATGTAACCAAAACTCAGAAAGACAAAAACCCCATGTTCTTTCTCATATGTAGATCACAGCCTGTAGAAGGTGTGTGTGTATAAATGTGGGTAAGGCCCAAAACACTAAAAAGACCAAGAGAAGGTAAAAATGGGTGGTGAGGAAGAATAGGCAAAGGGATACATGACATGAAAGAGGAAAAGAGACTGGGGGTTATATAAGGGAGAAGGAGAAAATCCATAAAAACACAATTTCATTAAAAATCCACAATGATACCAAATATCTTGTGTGCTAATTTTAAAAATGAAAAAAGTTGATCTACTATAGCACAGTTGTTGATGGTGTAGGGTAAGCTATACTTTCAAGGCCCTCCACAACAAACCCAACTTTTCCTGAGCCCTTAGAAGTGAGCTTCACGTACAGCCTAGATGATGTGGAATGGGGATGCCCTGTTGGTCTTCCTGCGCACGGAGCCACCAGCTGGGATGGCTGCACAGTGACTCCAGGCTCAGGAGGAAGCTTGCCCTCACAGAAAAGGCAGATGCTGGGTAGACAGGGCCGAAGAATAGCATCCCTAGCCACTGCACGGGACACTTCCACAAGAGGTGACTTCATCTCTCTCTTTCTTCCCATTTTCAAGTCTAAAGCATAGAAAGAAAGACTAGAGCCCCCTGAGCACCATCACTGATGGCCTCCAGGCCTTCTTAGTATTGACGCTTCCTGGTATTAATACTTGAACTGAACTTATGCCCATTCCTCCAGTCCTTACAAAGGAGCAGTTAGGAACAATTGGATACATCTTCTTATTAAACCTATTAAGTACCCAGGACTACGATCAGAACAACTGGTGCAGGGAGATACATATGAGAACTATTTTTAAGGAATGTCCAGAGAACAGGATCCCATGGCTTCTGCTACACGCAGCTCCAGGGTTTCAGTGACCTCTTCTGGCTGTCAATTTTCTTTCCACAATGAAGACAGCAACCCAGAAATTCAGTTCCATGATTTTTATTTTCTAAAGCCATATCTGAGGAACTGATGTTTGGAATTATATGTAAATGTATGTTTTTTTAAAATTCCTTTTTCAAAATGGAGATGTGTATGTGTGTGCTTGTGTGAAAGAGCGATCTTATTAAATGAATTATCCTCCGTGGCAGGCATATCCTTTTTGTAGCAGAATCAAAACTTTCAAACATGCCGTGAACGTCTTTGACCTGATCTCTTCATAGGTGACATCCCAGCTATATCAGCTTTCCAGACTCCAGTCGGCTTAACAGAACCCATGGGTCATAAGTGTTTGCCAACTAAGTCTTTCAGTTGTGCAGAGCTGAGTCAAAAAGGATATGCCTTTGGTCCCATAATGAGGCTTAAATCTAAATTCTCCTGCCCTTGTTCTGAGTGTGCCCCCCCCTCATTTTCACAGGAGCAAGTGTCCCCAAGGGTAGGCTTGAACTAAGTAGCACATAGCAAATCAGAGACCACACTTCCACAAGTGAACCATGCAACATGACTATGGCACACTCTAAGACCCTTAGCCCCATCTGGACAGTAGAATTTCATTTCCAATCCTGAAAGCTAGGACCATTAGAGAAGAGAATAGCTAAGCTGCTGCTCTCCTATGAGTAGACTCATGCATTCCTTTCTTCACCATGGATTCCGTTCCCACTTTCCCTCTGTCTCTCCAATTGTGTCTTCATTCAAGTTCTGTACTATCATACTCGTTGGTTCAGGATGTTTATCATTCTCCTTTTAGAACAAGTTTTATGTTCACACTATACATTAATGCGAACACCTTAAAAGAACAGGATCCTAATTCCTGACATAGTATCTTTCAGAAACACAAAGAATGCTAGTTGAATAAATAATACATCAGTCATTGGCACTTTGCAATTAACCTTGGCTATGCTCTCAGCTGTGAACCTTGGATGCCTGCTCAGCCGACACAAAAGAAGAGAAACTCAAGAAACAGATGTACAACCTACCAAGCCTCTGCCATGATACAGAGGCCTGGTGTTTGCTCCCAGAACCCATCATAGCACCTCCCACAGTAGATCTGTATCAATGCTGCTGAGTCACTAACTTCACAGAGAAAAGTGTCCATGTTTTCCTCTGCATTTTCTATTACCTATCTACACTATTTTAACAAATGATGAGCAAAGAGGTGTTTAGAAAGGGTCTGGAGACAGACCTCAGCAGTAAAGTTGAACAGAATACAGCTTGACAGTAATTTTTAAAAATATATTATATATGTAATATGACATATTTTTAATAATATGGTTTTCTGATCAAATAGAAGCAATTTAGCAGAGGGCATTCTTTTCAGCAATGATGCTTAGACAAGACTCAGTGAGTAACCACATGCAAAAGGATTCATTTGAAGCTGTTCCTCAGAACGAACCATACACTCAGCTGCAGAAGCTAAAATTACATAATTACTAGATTAAATTACAGCAGTGCATTTGGTTCAGGGAAGACTATTCATTTATTTATGATAAGGTCTTGCTATTATGCAGCCCTGAATGGCTTCACACTCTTGATCCTCTTGTCTCAGCATCCCAACTGCTGGGATTACAGGCAGCGGTCACCATGGGCAGCTAGGAAACTGCTTACATATGCCAAGAAAAGCACAGATGGCCAAGAAAACCCCCTCGGAAGTGTGCCTACCTCCAGTCACAGGCAAATACGTGCACAAGCATTTTGTCAAAGAATGGAGACAAATGGATAAGAAGCACAGGAAAAGATGTTTAACATCGTTAGTCCTTAGAGAAATACAAATCAAAACCGCATGGAGACGGACACACACACACCAGAAGGACAGTGCAAATGAGAATGCAGAGTAACTAAATCCTCACACATTGCTCATGGAAATTCGAAATGCTACAGCCAGCCACTCTGGCAAAACAGTTCCGCAGCTCCTTAGTTGCTAAATTAGATTTACAATATGACCCGGCAATCACACTCCGAGGATCACAAAATGAGATACACACTTATGTTCACAGTGGCATATTAGTGCCAGAAGGAGGAACCCCAAATGTCTGTCTGCTATTAATGGGGAAACTATGCCACGTATACAGGTTGGATTACTACTCAAAAACAAAAGGGAAAGGAGAATTATAACATGGCTGACCCTCAAAAACTGTTACTTGAGAAAAACCAGATACAAAAGATACATTATTTTATGTATTGGCCAGTTTTATGTCAATTTGACACAAGCTAGAGTCTTCAGAGAGGAGGGAACCTCAAATGAAAAAAATGCCTCCATAAGATCTGGCTTTATAAGCAAGCCTGTAGGGCATTTTCTTAATTAGTGATTGCTGGGTGAGGGCCCAGCCCACTGTAGGTGGTTCTATCCCTGGGCTGGTGGTCCTGGGTTCTAAAAAAGAGCGAGTTCCAGGACAGGCTCCAAAGCTACAGAGAAACCCTGTCTTGAAAAACAAACAAACAAACAAAAAAACAAAAAACAAAAAAAGAAAGAGGGGGGGAGGGAGGAAGGAAGGAAGGAAGGAAGGAAGGAAGGAAGGAAGGAAGGAAGGAAGGGAGGGAGGGAGGAAGGAAGGGAGGGAGGAAGGGAGGGAGGAAGGAAGGCAGGCTGGCTGAGCAAGCCATGAGAAGCAAGCCAGTAAGCAGCATCCCTCCATGACCTCTGCATCAGTCCCTGCCTCCAGGTTCCTGCCCTGAATGAGTTCCTGTCCTGACTTCCTTTGACAATGAACAGTGATGTGGAAGTGTAAGGCAGATAAACCCTTTCCTCCCCAAGTTGCTTTGGTCATGATGTTTCATCACAACAATAGTCACCCTAACTAAGACATTCTATTTAGTTAAAATGTAGAAAGGCAAGTCCAAAAAGAAAGGGTGTCAGTGATTGCCTGGAGCTCAAGCCAGGCAACCCAGGTGGGTCAGGGCAAATGGATGGATGTAGGGTTTATTTTCCAGGTGACAGAAATATTTTTAAATTGGACCATGGCGGTGACTATACAATTGCGAACCTATGATAACAAAACAAAACAAAAAACCCCACCTGTCAAATCACATGAGTTCAAACAAGTAAATTTCATGAATGTAAATTATATCTTATCAAAACTATTTTTATGTATTAAAAAGTGTGAGAGCAATGCATTCACATTGATACACATATAGACATATGTGTATGTATACATATCACTATATGCATATATGTATACATATGAGTATGAGTGTGTGTGTATGTGTGTGTATGTGTGTGTGTGTGTGTGTGTGTGTGTGTGTGTATCAGAATCCAAGAGCAGTAACAACAGTACCTAGGATGTAATGAAGTTCATAAAGCACATGGACCCAAAAGGAACGACATTTTAAAAAACACATGATTTGGGCCAGGCGTCGTGGTGCATGCCTTTAATCCTAGCACTTGGAAGACAGTGGCAGGTGGATCTTGTGAGTTTAAGGCCAGCCTGGTCTACAAAGTGAGTTCCAGGACAGCTGGGGCTAATACATAGAGAAACCCTGTCTCGAATCCCTCTCCCTCCAAAAAAAGAAAGAAAAAAAAAAAACCCACGGTTTGGTTTACTGAAAAAGGTGCCATGTTTACACATTAGTGCTTAAAAGGTCAGATCACAATATTGATTAAAAATACAAAAGCCGTGTCAATCACTATAAACATTCAATCTAGACCTAAGAGGGGTCTACGGCTCAGAGTGAAAGCAAAGGGACAAGCTGTGTCTACAAGGTACCAAGGTCTAATTTAAGTAAAGGGGGAAATGTCTGCTAAGGTTTGTTCCCCAGACTCCAAACTGGATGCTTGTTGAAATCTTAGTTTGGAGCCACTTTTCAGCGATTCTGCACAGGTAACCATGCATTCTCGCTTGCTTCTCGACGACTGTGATAAAACACAGACCCAAAGCACCCTGAGGAGGAAGGGGTTATTTCACCTTACACTTCTTTTTTTTTTTTCTTTCTTTTTTTTTTTTTTTTAAAGATTTATTTATTTATTATGTATACAGAAGAGAGCGCCAGATCTCATTACAGATGGTTGTGAGCCACCATGTGGTTGCTGGGAATTGAACTCAGGACCTCTGGAAGTACAGTCAGTGTTCTTAACCTCTGAGCCATCTCTCCAGCCCCACCTTACACTTCTAAGTGACAGTCCAGCACAGACACACACCAAGACAGGGACTGAAGCAAGACCACGAGGAACACTGCTCACTGGCTTGTTCTTCGCGGCTTGATCACTTTTCTTTCTTTGAGAATTTTCTACACTAGTACTGTATCTCTCTCCCCACCTCCAATTCCTCCCATGCCCACGCCTCCCTCTCAAATTCATGGCCTGCTTTTCTACACACACACACACATACACACACACACACACACACACACACACACGCACACACACACCCGGCTGGATCCGTTCAGTGTTGTATATACATCTATATGTCACGGGGCTTGGCCCTGGAGGAGACTGATTTTTCCCTCTCTTGGCTGCCAATAATTCCCTGTAGCTCTTCCTCCGGTGGGGCCTGTGATATTTCTCCATTCACTTTGGCAAGTCAACTGGTGTCTTATTCAGGTCCTGTCTAGGAGACTATGTTGTTAGGATTTCATTAGTACAACTTTCCTGTCTCACAGCAGACATCGGGTCCACTGGCTCTCACAATCCTTCTGCCCATTCTGTTTCCAGAGCCTAAGGGATAAGGGTTGTGTTGTAGATTATCAACTGGGGTTGGGCACCCCATGGCCAGTTGTTCTCTTTATCTTGACCAGTTGTGGATTTCTGTAGAAGACTGCTTGCTGTGAAAAGCATCCTTTTTTGATGAAGGGGGAGAGGTACACTTATCTGAGTATCAGAATGCAATTGAGAATTATAATGTCCTTCCTGTTTCTCCCCAGGTTGAAACATTCCACCCTTCAGGGAAACTTTGTAACCCCCAGGTTGAAACATTCCATCCTTCAGGGAAACTTTGTAACCAGAAAGATAAATAATTCAAGATAGCGTCAGGAAGTCCCTGAACTTGACCAGATTCACTAGGCCCCTCCCTGCCAGAGTAAGCAGTAACCACTGAGAGTCCCCCAGATGAAAAGAAGCTGAGCTGCAAAGAAGACTCTCAGAGGAGAAAAACATGCAAAGAAGACTATGAGACCAGCTTCCTAGAAGCAGCAGAAACCAGCTGAGCTGCCCAGAAGAGGTTTAGACCAACTGAGTCACTTGTAAAGGACACTCTCCAACCTGTTGAACTGACTGCAAGCTGTGCAGCGCTGTGCTGACTGCAGGCTGTGCAGTGTGCTCCAGGTTCCCAGCTTTGTGAGCTGTCACCCATGCTGGGGTGCGCTTTGGTGATGCAGCTGTCTATGAGTCATTTCTGCTCCTGTAAGTGACCCCTCACCCATATTCCTGTAAGTAACCCCAATAAAATTCATTGGCTCACTATTGGACTTTGGTAGTTTCTGTACTTTGGTCTGTCGTGGGCTCCCTATCTGGGGTGAGAAGACATGTGTTTACCACTAACTTATTCTGTCACACAACAAATGATTTAGTGGTAACTAGTGGGTTCTCCTCTAGGGTCCATGACCTTGCCCGTGGGTAGCTAGCTAGCTTCAGAGTACCAGGCATGAAGTCGCTCCTATTGAGCAGGGCTTAAATGTCATTAGATGGCTCTTGGTTACCTGTGAGATATAAGTGTCACTATCAAACCTTTGAGGATATCTTGTCGTGCAGGTCACTGTAGTGGTTCACGGGCATCACAGCTGGGTAGGACTAGTGAATGTTTTACTCCGTAGGCAAATTGCATAGCACCGTCTGATATATAACAGCAACAGTCTATACTGTTTTGAGAGTCTCTTGACTAACAACTCAAAGGAAGAGAAGTTTCCTATTGGGTCGTTACACGGTCTACGGTTCTTGGTGAGAGCATTACCACCCAACATGGCTTAATGTCACTGAAGCTATATGTATATAGTTTATAAAACTATGTGTACATATAAAACAGATATATACATATACACTTATATATTAAGTAAACATAAAATAGCATGTTTTCCGAAAATCTTTGGTGTTATTTACCCTCCTTTCTCCCCTCCCTAGTTAAAGTCCCCCCACCCTGTATTTCCTATTTCCCCTTCACAGCACCCATGTTCTATCATCCCCCCCTCTAGACCCTACACATATGACACCCCAAACACATACCATCACCACTCTAGCTTGGTTTCCTTTACAACCCCAAACCACCTGCTCAGCAGTGGAACCACCCACAGTGAGCGGGGCCCTGAACATCAATCTTAATCAAGAAAACGCTCAACAGACTGGGCCACAAGCCAATCTTAAAGAAGCAGTTCCTCAAATGAAGCTTCCCCCTTCCCAGGTGACTCAAGTTTGTGTCAAGGTGACAAACACTAACCAGCACACCATACCTTGTCTCAAAGGTGATGACCACAGATATAAAATTTTGCCTAAGCAGCAAACCAATGTATTGAACAGCATGTATAAGGAGAACTCTGGGAAGTAAACCAAAGGGGAAGGAATGTCCAGAAAAGCAGCCATAGTAAAACTTCACATTCTCATAGGAAGGAAAAGTTTCCTTTACAAAGGAATTCTGGAAACACAGAACGTGATCCCTTCCTCACTACAGAGGCAAATGTACATAAAACCTTGTCCCAAATCTAATACAAAACCTTATCCTGAGATAGAGATAGAGGCCAGGCATGTAGTTAGTCCAGTACAGAGCTTGCCTGGCATGCACAAGGTCCTAGGTTCAATACCCAGGACTACAAAAAAGAGAAAAAGAACAAGAAAAAAGTCAGGAAACTCACTTTGTGAAAAGTCAGGTTGGAAGTGTTTGAGGGGTTGAGGATAATACAGTATGACAATACATGATGATTACTGTGCTGGGGTTTCATTTTATTCATGAACACTATTCTTCAGATTTTATAAATTTTTCTCAGGCATCATAAAATATTCTTCAATTTGTTTTCAATTGTTTGAAAATCTAAAAACTATTCATTATTCAAGATGCAAATCAGAAAAGAGGCTGTGGCGGGCTTTGGTCCACAGCCCATAGCATGCTGACGCCTCTCCAAACAGCCTTGGGTTGAAACAACAGATAGCACGTGGATCATTATCAGCTCTTACCTCCATCAAAGCAGATGAGCTTTCCCATTGTTTTCTAGCGCCATGGGAAAGGCAGAGTGAAAAAGACCAAGTTTCCACAAAATAACAAAATTTTGTTCTTTCCATGTGTATGCACATAGACACGTATGTATGTATGTAAACATATATATTCTTTGCAGAATGAATGAAGAATACTTAAGTCTTAAGCACTGTCTAAAGCACGGCAAAACACTGCCTAGTGTGTAAAGTCAACCGCTCCACATGGGTGGAGGTAGGAGGAAGAAGGTCTGAGAGGAGGATGAAGGTCAGAGATAACATAGGATTAGCTGGGATCACTATTCGGATAACTTCCCCGGTGCTCTGGCCACACGGCTGACTCTCCTTCAACCTTAACTTCAAGTGAACACGAAAACCAATGGAGAAAATCTCATAAAAATGATATAAAATGTTTTATCACACGTAGAGATTCTGTCTCAAAAGTAAGCAGACTGGAAAAACAACAAAATAATCAAACGTAGGCCTGTTGGGAAACATCAAAAAATAGGTGTCCAGGTTAAACTGTGGGGCAGAGAGGGGTGCGTTTCCAATGCAGAGGAATGACAAATGTCATGAAGAAACAGTCACTTTGATCACAGCATGTGTGACATGTCCTGAAATGTCACACTGTGCCCCTACGTACATATACTTACTATGTGTCGATTAAAGATAAGAATTATTTTTAAGATAAAAAAGATCACATGTAAATGAAACAAAGGAGACAGAACTGCTTGACTGACAAGGGGCAGAGGACGGCATCTTCAAATACTGAAGAGCTTGCACACAGGTCTTCTACCATTAACGGGGTCTGGGATCTGCCTGAGAGGGAGGAGAAGGCAGAGAAGGCAAATTGTAAACAGAGACAGAAGCAGCTGAGTGACAGTTCAAGTGCGAACTACAGTAATGAACCATCAAAAAGGCTGCGGCACAGCACGGCAACCATGACTGTCAGAATAACCAACTGCAATTCCAGACTCGATTCCTTTACAAGCCATCACTTTAAAGCTCTCCCAGAGCCTTTCCCAGAAGGATGTTCACAGCTCCCATCAGACACAAGCAAAGTATGCTTGAGAAACACTGGGTTCAACAGTTTGTCTTCCCAAAGAATTCATCAGTCTTTCACATGCTAAGATGGAGCATAAATCTTTCAACTGGAAAATGTTTCTCTCCAAATTCCTCTTCTGTAGATGGACACCTTTTTATCTCCTCCACCCTCCCTCTCCCACCTGGTTCGCCCAGTGCTGGTTTCACTGGGAAGGTGATTTGGGAAGGGCTGCTCATGGGTGTGTGCACTTGCACTGGAGTGCTTGGTTGATTTGCCAACTCTGGGGGGGAAGGGGGGCGGGGGGGAGGGAATCAACAAAGCAGTCATCAGAAATTAAAAAAAAATTGGAGATAAAGAAGATTGAAATTCAATGCAATTACCTAGAAGAAACAGTAAATCATTACATACAATGCTCATTAAAACCAAAATGTGAGCAGAGCTTAAGTTTATATAAAATATAGATGTTTTGGAAACAAACGCAAACCGTGATAAACTAATACAAATTATTAATTCCCGTTAACTCAGACAACAGAGCAATGACAATCATTTCTACCTTTAGAGCACACAGTAACACCTATTGGTATTTAATCTAACATTATTTAAGAATTCAGGAGGCTGTGTGTGATGTGTTCAGAGATCTAACACACCAAATTGGCAGTGGGGAGTGGGGAGACTCAATTTTTTTTTTTAAACTGGCCAGTGGAAACCCTAACTCATGTAGGAAATCCTAACTACACCACACGCCACAGTCTCTGCTCAGGCAGGAGGCCAATGCGGCCTGCATGCTGTGGCTCTCCCGGTCTGTTACTCTGAGAAGTCTGAGGCTAAGCTCAGCCGTGACACCATGGCTCACAGCATCTCACTGCAAACTGTCATAGTCATGTGATGGGAAAGCAGTGTTACCACAGGCCTTGTCCAGACTATGGAAGACACTTTTCTAATTTAGAACCTACCATTTAACTGGTATGATTTACTGTAGTATCATTATAAAACCACCATAGCCGGACATTATGAGCTATGAGCTCCTAGTTCAATATCTAAGCAATGGTACTCAAACCCATTTAAAAAAAAAAAATGTTAAGACCATAGCTGCCATTGCTATGGAAAAGAGGAAAGTCTAAAGCTTTTGGGAAGATGAGTTTAAAGATCTACAGTTAAAGGGAATAAATCAGCTTATTTTACGTGAGTATACATAAAACCTTACTATGTATCAGACATTGGGTTCAAAACTTGCATTATTTTATTTGATATCTTTTTATAACTATAGTTAGAAGAAATGGTTTTTAATCTTTGCTTTACAGATACGAAGATGGATGTCTACAAAAGGTCCAAGATCATACCACAAGAGAGCATTCTAGAGCAGTGGTTCTCAATCTTTCTGACGCTTCAACCCTTTAATACAGTCTCTCATGTTGTGGTGACCCCCAACCAAAAAATTATTTCATTGCTACTTTATAACTGTAATTTTGCTACTGTTATGGACTGTAATGTAAATATCTGATATGCAGGATGGTCTTAGGTGACCCCTGTGAAAGAGTCACTCCCACAGTTTGAGAACCACTGGTCCAGAAACTGTGTTCACAACTAGTACACTGTACCACCTTTGCTGGGTTCTGGGGCATAGTGAGAAGAGATGCTACACAGAAGTAGATACCAACTCATAAAACAGACTACTGGGGCCTATCCAGCTGGCTGGCTATGCCTTCTAACCCACAGGTGCCTTTTCTTCTTGCAATGTCTGAAGTTCCACCAGAGATATGCTTTCCAAGAGGACAGTCAGAGTGCTCCACAGAGACTATGATGGATGGATTAGGTTCCCCTCACTGTTTACTATCAAGTCTAAAACCGTACTTGAATTCAATATTGAATTCAATATGAACTCTCTGAAAGAAAGGCTCAGGAGGAGAGAGAGATCCATGCAGGCTAAACACCTGCCCTGGACCCCTTCCAAGACAGCAATGTTGAGAAATGGACCAAGAAGTGCAGTGAAGCATTTGAAACCTGAACCTATTTAGAGATGAAGGGATGAGACCTGTATTAATTAGAATTTTCTAGTGTAACAAAATAGATGTAATGGAAATATTTATTACAAAGGGAATTTATCAAGTTGGCTCATATAATGTGTCATGTCCAACATGGCTATGTGCACTCTGGCTGTCTGCATTAAGAACCTAGTAGCCCCTCAGTCCAAGGCTGGATACCTAAGCATTCCTGTTGTGGGATATTTGTACACTTGTGAAGGTGTATTGCAGTGATTGGTGTGATAAGAAGCTGAATGGCCAATAGTTAGGCAGGAGGTATAGTTGGAATTTCCAGGAAAAGAAAGGAAGAGGAGGAGGAATCTAGGCATGTAGAAGATGCCAATGAGACATGGCGGGAGCTGGACATACAGAATGAAAGAAAGGTTAAAAAAAAAAGTCACATGGTAAAATGGAGATTAATAAAAGCAGGTTTCTAAAGTTATAATTTAAGTTATAAGAGCTAATGGGACAAGCCTAAGCTAAGGCTGAGCTTTTATAATTAATTAAGTCTCCATGTCATTATTTGAGCTGGTGGCCCAGGGAAAAATTCTATTACACATTCCCAGTCTGGCAACTGAGGCTAGAGCAGCAGGGTCCCCTAAGACTATCAGAAAATACAGATGTTATGTTACATTTCATAACAGTAGCAAAATTACAGTTATGAAGAAACAACAAAAATAATTTTATGGTTGGAGGTCACCACACCATGAGGAACTGTATTAATGGGTCTCTGCGTACATACATGCAGGCAAAATACTCACCTGCACAAAATACAGTAGATAAATCTGGGAGAAAATAAAGAGAATCTGGGCACTGAGGTGAAGGAGGGTGCAGTCTCTGCCTTCCGTTACTCCTTCTAAGAAATACCCTCACAGGGGCTGGAGAGACGGCTCCACAGT
>CABHPQ010171549.1:0-21652 GCA_902168405.1 Peromyscus aztecus | reverse complement strand
TGTGTGTGTGTGTGTGTGTGTGTGTGTGTGTGTGTGTGTGTGTGTGTATCCCAGAGGACAACCCTTGGGCTTTATTCCTCAAACATACTTTTTTTTTCAGTGTCTTCCACTGGCCTGAAACTCACCGAATAACCTAGGTTGGCCAGTGAGCCCCGAGATTTGCCTGACTCTGCCTCCCCAGCACTGGAATCACAAGCATGTTTGTTTTGAGACAGGGTATCATGTAGCCCAGAGTAGCCTCCAACCTTCTGTAAAGTCGAAGGTGACCTTGAATTTCTGATCCTCCTGCCTTCATCTCCTGAGCTGGGTTTACAACTGTGTGCCACCATGTCCTGTTAATTCGGTACTAGGGGTTGAACCCAGGGCTTTATGCAGCTACAAACTGAGCTACAACCCCAGCCACAGACAGCCCTTTTTTGTAAAGAGATTGTCCCCAGGCACGTACCTGTTTAGCATCCCCTTTAGCACCTTGTCACTAGATGCTGTAACAGCAGTTTCTCAGTGGCCAATGGAGACAATATGCTCCTGTCTAAAATCACTGGTCTAGGAAAATTATCTAAGGTATTCAATCTGACCCCACAGTTACTCTTGTAGATGTGATTTCTCTTTCTTTTGCTCATGGTACACATTTAAGTGTTCCTGGAATCCTGAATAGGAAGTTGTGCCCATTTCTTCACCTGCAATAGACTAAGGAGAAAATATGAACTGACTCTGAGTCATTATGTACAGAGATGCTTGTAGGAAGCCTCTTTCCTGGGGTCTGCAACTAAACTGCCTTACCCAGCTGCAACACCTATGAACCATGACCATTGCCAGCATGGCAAGACATGCATAACGGTGCAAGAAGTGGTACTCACATGCCAGTGGCAGCCAACAACTGTCTAACAGGACTTAAGGCCAACACAGCAGGAGAGAAATCATGTCTGGTACTGGAATCCTGGCCATTTTTCCAGGGCTAGTGACATCATGGACCTTAGGAAAGAATCTACGATGGTCACTTTGCTAGACTGGCATAATTCCTTACTACATTCTAACTCTTATCCTGACACCCACAGATAAATATAGGCTCCCAACCCCTCATCAGAGAAGCTTCTCTCTACAGCAGATGAAGACTCTCATGGAAAGTCACAGAGGGACACAATACAGAGGTCAACAGATCATGGGGAGTCCAGCCCCAGTGGATACATCTACACCACAGTTCCTGCAACTGGGCTCAAGGAATATCAATGGAAGAGCAGGCAGAAAGATTGTAAGAGCCAAAATCTGTGGTGAGACAGTCTTTTCTAGAAGTGGCTGGATGAACAAGACTGGAGGAATGGCAACATCAATAGAGATATTAATATATTAACGTTAACATATTAAACTTCCACAGGATCCCACCCTAGACAAAAAACTATAGGGAATAAATGACTGCTGGGAGGGGAACTAGTCTCTCCTGTGCAAAAGTCCTCTTACTGGTTGTCCAGTGCACGGCAGTCAGTCCTGAAACTGTAGACACAGAAACAACAAAAACAGACTCAGCGGGTTGTATTTATGTATTTATGCATACACTTACATATATACACAGAGACGTATACATAACAACAATAAAGAAAAGGAAGCCATCAATTTAAGGGTGGGGGCATGTGTAGGAAGACAGGGATGAGGGAAAGTGATGTAATATTATTTCAACTAAAAAAAAAAATAGTTTACGAAGTAGCCCATGTTGGGGAATGGACTTCATGTTTGTTATCTGAACACTTACCTCTCTGACCGGGACAGTGTAATGAATCCAGACCTTAGCTGGAGCTTTTTGTGAAGACATCCTGAGGTACAAAAACCAAATAGCTTCAAAGTTATATCCCTCTGGGCCTCTTTCTCCCATCTCAAACCCTGCCACTCTTGGTCCTCCCCTGGGTGGGCAACACAAATAAAAGCCAAGTGACTTAATCCAGCCTGAATACATTTATTTGCCCTTGTTTTGTGCAAACTGGAAAGGATCTCAATCCCCAAAAAAGGCAAGTGGTAGAGAGGCAGGAGTGTGTACCTCCCAGTGACCACAACGTGTCTTCAAAGGCCCAACAGCCAAAGACACTGTTCACCTTCCCGGGACCTTGGCTAAGGAACTAGTCTTTTGTCCCAACAAGAATGGACTCAGAGCATCGAGATGAGACGTCAAAGTCTAGTAGCACCCGTGAGCTTTAGAGTAATCAGGAATGAGCGACTGCCTAGGGCCTGTTTCTCTCTCCTCAGGAAATCATACCTTAGTGACTGGAGTCCTTCTGAATCCCAAGTGATACCCTCAGGGCTCCCCTATCCCAGGATCAGTCAGACTGATTTTTAAATCACAGGATAAAAAGACACTGCAAGCAGATGGCTTGATCTCATACATTTCTCCACTGGAATGTCAAGCCACTTATCTCTAATACATGCTGGGAATCGCATTCAAAATGTGATTAAACGCCACCAGCCAAGAATGGCTATTATGTTTAACAGACTGATTAGCAAGGGAGGGTGGCTGTGAACTACACTCTGGGTAAATGGAATGTTTTAAATGATGCTAGCTGGTCTATCTCCCCTTCATTTTTAGGGCAACGGTTTGTTGCACATATAACTAATAATGCCAAATAATGGAACGAGGAGCTTCAAGTCGTAATGGGCTCATTTAAATTAAATTTGTATTTATCGTCATTCTAATTATTTTCCCAGCATCTGGGCAAGACCCTTAGATATGCCATGGTGAATGGCCATCTCCCTACCGCAGGGCTGGTAACAGCAGACACCAATTCTTTGAGAAGTCAAAAATGGTGGCTGTAGGGAACTTGGCAAGACACTTTCAGTTAAAACATTTTTTCCTAAGACCAGATTCTGAAAATAGCTTAGATATTTCAAACCACTCACTTCAAATATCTCTTATATAGTTGTTTAATTTTTTTTTTGCAGTGTTACAGAAGGCCATTTTCTTGCAAATACATATACTGTTCTTGCTGCACACACCCATACCTCAAAATACTCCTCTTCCCCCCCCCTTTTCCTTACTTAGTCCCCCTTGTTCCCCTAGATAGTCTTGTTTCTACTTGATGTCATAAAATCCCAGCACTCGGGAGGCAGAGCCAGGCAAATCTCTGTGAGTTCGAGGCCAGCCTGGGCTACCAAGTGAGTCCCAGGAAAGGCGCAAAGCTACACAGAGAAACCCTGTCTCAAAAAACCAAAAAAAAAAAAAAATCGTATGTATTCAAGTATCTATATATTATCTATATATGTATCTATGAAGTCTGGGACCTACAAATGAGAGAAAACAGTGATACGCATCTTTTTGAGACTGATCCAAATTGCTTAATACGGCAATGTCCAACTGCATCTTTTCCTGCAAGCAACATGACCTCACTCTTTCCTATGGCTGAAAAACCTCCCATTGTGTACATGAGCCACTTTTCCTTTATCTCTTCTTCCATGTGCCCCAGATAGATAGAAAATATATATTTTAATTATGAGCATAATCACCTCCAGCAGACCTCACTGATGGGTCTTCCTTCCCTGTATCCATCCAGATTCACATAAGTGTCCCTGTGGTCTTGATGCCAGCAGGTGTCATCAATAATGCATGTCACACTGCAAGTCTGCTTGTTTCAGGTTGCTTCAGTGTGTGCATGCTGGTTTCTGACTGCTTCTAAGCACAGCGATGCCCTCAGCCCACTTAGCATAGATGTAGCTGTCTATAATCCCCAGAGACAAGAGGGAACAGCATCATTCGTGGTTCACCCAATCAGCATGCTCCAACCAGGGTAGAGCTGTGCCTGGCACTGGGTGGGAACAGAGCATCACCTACAGTATGATAGCATGGGAAAATAAGCAACAGCACCCCAGTCTTCTTGAGTTCAGAGACACAGGGAAGAGAGCTGGGAAATGACTGGGGTTGGCTGCATGCAGACACTGTTGGAAAATGAATCCAGCGCAGAGGGAAGGAGTTGGGCCAGAGCCAGGCAGTGATGGACAGCCAGGACTTGTTTGTGACTCTGGAACTAGCTAATATGCTCACTTTTGTTTATTTGCTTAATGTCGCCTTTGTTTCCTAGAAGGGTTTTAAGATCATAGAAACAGAAGGTAGGAAGTACAGAGTTCCCACACATGCCCTCCCCTCCCACCTTACACACACAGTGCCTACTCTCCACTTACAATTGGAACCACAGTGGTATACCTGTTACAGTCAGTGAACCCATGCTAGCACGCCATTATCACACAAAGCACAGCCTCCATAGGGACCTCTCCTAATGATGTTAGCCATGGGTTTTGCCAAACGTGTAAAGGCTGCGGTATCACACCAATAATTATTGCTGTAGAAGACTTCTCCTCTTACTATTCATTTTCTCTCCTTCCAACTGGTCCCTAGAAACCACTGACTTCATGATCTCCACGTTTCGCCTTCTCCGGAATGGCATGTAATTAGGAACATAGCATGCCGTTTTATTTTATGTGTATTGGTGTTTTGCTTGCATGAATACATGCACACATGTGTGCAGTACCTGTGGAGGCCAAAAGAGGGCATTGAACCCCTTCAAGCTGAAGTTACAGGTGGTGGTACAGCCACCTTATGAGGGCTGGAGATCAAACCCAGGTCCTCTGCAAAAGTATCCAGTAAGTGCTTTTAACAGCTAAACCACCTCTCCAGACCCATTTGGCCTTACTGATTTTTTTTTTTTTTTTGAGATGGGATCTCCCAGTGTTTCTGAGGCTGAGCTGGAACTCACTATGTAGTCCATCTGGTCTTACACTCATGATCTTCCTGTCTCAGCTTCCTGAGCTGGAATTACAGGTGTAAGTATCCACACCCAGACATTGTTAAATGGTTTCTTCCACCTTAAAAATCTCTGATGGATGAGTTAAATTCATTTCCATTTTGCTTAGGTTTTGATAAAATTGTTATTTATGTTTACTGTTTAACTACTTGCTCTGTTGCCCTTAGATTTTTTTCTGTGTGTGTTTACTTTGTAATTTAGGACATTTAAGGGCCTGGAGAGATGGCTCAGTGGTTTAGCGCATGGGCTGCTCTTGCAGAAGACCCAGGTTAAATTCCCACATGGTGGTTTGCAACCATCTGTAACTCCAGTCCTAGGGGATTGGGTGCCCTTTTCTGACCTCTGTGGACACCAACCATCCATGTGGTGCATATATATACATGCAGGCAAAACACATACATAAAAATGAAGTGAACAAATCTAACGATAGAACGATTACTTAAGAAAATCAAGACAAAATAAAATATTGCCACTCAACTCAGGTGTACACAGAGGAAGACACTGTTGCTCCGCTGTGCTCCCCATGCACCTCCTAAGCTCCTCAATCACACCCTTCTTCCTTGCTCTGCTCAAAGAGTAGACCAAAGGTCAAGAAAGAAAGCAAAGGTACTTCCGCTTCCTCAGTCTCAGACTTGGCAAGGACAAAGTTGGTAACACTTGCCTCACTCTGTTAGACAACACATGAGGCAAAGCTGGACCCAAAGTCAAAGCTCTTGCCTGTGTCCCTCACTTTTAGCTGCAAGAGCTGAGGAGACAAGTGACAATTGTCAGCATATCTGTCCTTGCAGTTTATTAACCAAATAACCACATAGACTGGACACAGAGTTGATATCCCATAACTATGAAGTACAGATGGAACCTCAAATGTTAGACTAAAGTCATACTGAGCACACAGCTCCAAATCTGATCCATAATAAACAATTATACATTGTCATTGTTCAGTAGCATCCATCAAAATCAATAGTGGCCATCTTTAGAAGAAACACAGAATGTCCACTATATATCTTTCTTGACTATAAGAACTATGAAGGTATAAGCATAGATATAAATATCCACTGGGGTGTGCTAACACTGTAGCACCGACAAGTCCTGTGTAGATATTTAAATGCAAGATAATTAAACAAGATGAAACAAATATTAAGTTCAGACCGTATCAGCCACATTCAGTTGTCCATCAGTCACGGGTGGCTCTTGGCTACTGTGCTAGATGGCACAGATATTGAATGTTTACATCATGGTACAAAGTGACCTGCCCCCCAGGCATCGGAGTTGATGGTGACTGGCTTCTCTCCCATCATCTCCCTGCACTTGTAGGGATAAAGGTTGTTGTAAAACTCAGCGCTGCCTCTTAGGCTAACAGTTTGGCTTCGGTTGCTAAGACAACATTGCAGTCTATCGCACGTCTTGTAATTAGCTCGTAGTGTGTTTTAGTTGATACTGAGGGGTGCTGGAGAGATGAGTCATTGGTGAAATGCTTGCTGCAAAAGTGTGAGGCCTGAGTTCAGATTCCCCAGAACCCACATAAAAGCAGAGTGTGGCGGCATACATCCCCCTCTGATCCCAGTGCTCATAAGACAAGACACAAGGCAGGAACAGGAAAATCCCAGCATCTCTCAAGCCAGCCAGAGATGTATGGTGTATGCACTGGTAACCAACAAAGAGATCTTCCTCAAAAAAGATGGAGAATGGGGACCAGTATCTGATACTGTCTTCTGACCTCCACATGCACACAGTGACATGAGAGCACACACATGTGCATACATACACACACACACACACACACACACACACACACACACACACACACACGTGCACCAGAGAGAGAGACAGACAGAGAGGGGGGAACACATGCACACAAAGAGACATTAAAATAAGTCTTTTAAAAAAGAGAAAGCATTGGGGGAGAAATAATGGTCATAAAAGGCAGATTGAAAACAATACAATGTATATTGTAAAGGGGTGAAAGAAATAAAAATAGCATTTAAAATAGTAACAAAATAGCAGAAGGCTGGAAACATATCAGAGCATACCCACCTCCTAGGACTTGCTGCTGTCTAAAACTTGACTGTCTCATGCCTGTCATTCTGTGGGAGAGAATCTGGCAATCTACTCTAATGCCATGTGTCTATATCATGTAGGGATTTGGTCAAGATTGCAAGGCGTAATTTGTGTGGAGCATCATAAAACCAATCTTTCTCATCACACACACATATTCATTTGTAGGCGGATGGGAGTTTGCTATGCAGAGAGGATGAAGGGTGTTTGAGAGAAGCCTGCACACTTAAAATCAGACCCTGGGAACATGGCTCTAATTCTGATTTAATGCCAGCTCCATCAGAAGCAAGCTCACATCTACACTGCACAAATGATAATGTACGTCTTAATGGCCTAAGCATTTTACCTCCCCATGTTTTTTTAAATCAAATTCAACTCCATGTCTTGCTTTTTTAGAATACTATATATTTTAGTTTCACTTACAGGCGGCTGCATGAATTAGAAAAAGCCTCAAACTCAAAAGGAATCCTATCTTAATTTTTAAATTTTATTAGGAAAAAAAAATGAGCTGTCCGGCTGCAAAGTGGTGCCGTTATTCTGATGTGCAGTGCACATTCTGTCTCATCCAGCCCACCCTCCTGCCTTACAGAGAAGAGAGAAGTCAGCTGAATTCCCCCAAGGGAGGTCGTTTTTCCTCACCTTTCTCTTTCTTGGTGAAGCACTTAATTTGGGGGTGTTAATTATACTTCTCATTGAAATTAATTTTTATTTTACTTAAGGTCTTCTGGATCCCGTTAATATTAATCAGCTAGTGGGGCATTTGGTAAAAGATAATTAACTGACTTTTAGGGCTTTAATTTGCTTCTCTTTGATGTGGATATGGTGGGTTTGCTTTTGTATGGTACATGGTTCATAGGTCAGAACATCTGAACCTAACAGCGTGACGGGTATAAAGAAACCAGAGGACGTACTGGAAACATGCAGAACTCAGTTATGAAATCCACAGTGGTCGTAATAATGACTGGGGTAGTTCATATAAATGATCAACTTGACAGAGACGAGCCTCCGGGTACATCTGTGAGGAATTAGCTTGATTCAGTTCATTGGGTTGGAAAGACTCACCCCAACGATGGGTTGCACCATTTCCTGGACTTGGGTTCTAGGCCGCATAAGAAAGGGGAAGCTTAGGGGATGCAGAAAGGGCTCAGTGGTTAAGAGCACTCTCTGTTCTTGCAGAAGACTGAAGTTTGGTTTCCAGCACCATCCCTGGTGGCTCCAACGCTTTCTAACTGCAGCTCTAGGGGATCTGACTCCCCCGTCTGGGCTCCATGGGCACTGTGCACACCTGCATGCATATACACATATAACACATAAATAAAAATAAATTTCCTTTTTTTTTTTTTTTTACAAAAGATAAAAAGAGCAAGTTAGCCAAGAGCAAGGATTCATCCTTTTCTTTTTCCTAAGCTACAGATGCCATGTAACCAGCTGCCTCCTCCTCCAGCCATCTTGGCTTCTCTGCCATGATGGGCTGTACCCCTGTACTTAGAAAAAAAAAAAAAAAAACTTCATTTTTGAAGCTGCTTTTTCTCAGGAAAGGTAACTAAGAGAATGCTCCAAGTAAGCCTGGCTTTGGAGACCTGAAAGGAAGGAATTCTTGGAGCTCACAGAACATCTAATGCTCTCTTCTCCTGAGGCCATTCTGGCCAAAATAAATATCACACCCAGAGAAGATACCTTTTAATCTCCTAAAATGGTAAATTCTTTCCCAGCTACAAGGAAATCTCCATTCCAGCTATGGTAAGAACAGCGAAGCCACATCATGTGGGAAAGTTACAAGCAGCTGAAAATTAAGCAAGGAAGCATAGCCATATTTTATTTTTAACAAAAGCATCCACTTGACTCCTTGTGTTCGGGTTCCTGTAATATCCCTTTCTCTACATGTCTCTTCATACCTCCTACCACAAAACTGAATGCTCTATCTATCTATCTATCTATCTATCTATCTATCTACCTATCTACCTATCTATCTATCTATCTATCTATCTATCTATCTATCTATCTATCTATCTCTGCCATATCTGCTATGCTGCACTTTGGGCCTTTAAGATGCTGTGATGACAGTAATGTCCCACAATAGCTGCTTTGTAAACTTTGGTCAGCTTCTGGTGTTGACCCTTCAAATGTCACTTCAGAACGCTGTCTTCGGGATACAACATGGTCCCTGAGCTCACGAACTCACACCAAATGTAGTTACCATCACAAGACCCGCACGAGATCAAGCTAACCAAAATTCCAGCACAGATTGGGGAAGAGACCCGCCCCTGACTTAGGAGCTATTGGCAATTGATGGCTTCCAAGGGAGGGAGGATCGTTCTTCGTTGGAAGTATAGATGCTGGTAGGTTTCCCACACTCCTGTGGATGGACCCAGACCCAGGTACCCGTGGGCAACTATACATGGACTTAGTAGGGTGTTGAACAAGAAGAACAGCATCAGCACCACGAGGAGGAGATGGTGATGAAGTTGGGAGATGGGCACCAGGGAAGATGTGGGGAAATTAGAAAGGGGTGTGAGCGGTGGATACGATCATATTTCATTGTCCCCATGGATGAAATTCTCAAAGAATTAATTTTTAAAGCACTTCCTGCTTGTAGAGCAGGAATCAGGCTTGTTTCCTGTCCGGCAGAAGGTGTGCCATCATAACTCTTCGGTCTTGACTCTTGCCTTTGGGTGGAAGCCTGGACTTCAGGGGATACTGGAGATGTATGGTGGGTGTGGCACATGTTGGATTCTACTGGTGTTCCTCAGCTGCTATAGAGCAAGGCACTGACTATGCCTGGAAGGTTTTATAATATTGTGCACACCTGAGGAGCCCCTTGCTGTTCCAATACAGAGGTGGGACCAATAGGTCAGAAAACATCCCTAGGGGCAGGACTGAGCACCAGGCCATCCCTGCTGAGATGACAGGAGATGTCTGACTGCAGCTGGGTATGAGCAAATATCTGAAAAGAGTATGAATATATCATTTATCAAAATTAATTGGATTGACCACCAAATATGAGTGGATTTTTCTGCATGTAATTTTTTTGTTTTGTTTTTGTTTTTTGTTTTTTTGTTTCTTGTCCATTTGAGCCAGAGTTTCACTATATAAGCCTGCCTGGCCTGGAACCCCCTATGTAAACCAGGCTGGCACGGATTTCTAGAGATCTGCCTGTCCCTGCCTTCCGGGTGCTGGGATTAAAAGCGTGCACCACCACGCCCAACCCCCATACGTAATTTGTAACTGAACAAACCTTGTATTTTGTTTATATATAATAAACAAAAAATGGATGAAATAGACAATCAACTCCATGATTCTGAGATATTTAGGTGAGACTTTCAGGTGTCCAAAAATACTGTTGTAAAGGGAGAGGCAGCCTGGGATTACACTGTGCTCTTGTTCCTGTTCATGCAGGCTGAGAACCTCACAGCTTCCCAGCTACAACAGGGGCACCGGTCAGCTACATGTTGGTGGATTTGTGCCTTCTATGGATGCACAGCATGCAGCCAGCATGGCTGTAGTGGATGGTCCCGTATAGGGCTCCTTACTGGAAGGAAAAAGAAGAAAGACCATACTTCTAAAGTCATCCTGTTAGATTGGAGACCCAGCTGAACTTTGCCTGACAACAGATATTTGTCTGAGTTCCACCCAAAAAAAAGGCCTGAAGAAGGCTCACAGGGTTACATTGTAGCTTAAGGTACCTTCTCCCAGCAGCACCCGGCATCAATATAATATGGAATACAAAACAAACAAGACCCACTTGAGATTGCATCTCCTGTGGGAAACAGGACTCCCTTGAGCCTACGACTGCTTTTGTTCCTTTTTTTTTTTTTTTTTTCCTTTCTGGCACACTACTGGGAAGATGGAGAGACCCACTTCTGTTCTTTGGACCTCAGTTGTGCTATCAATAAAGGTGAAGGAGGCAGAGTAAATGGAATCTGAGGCTCCTGGGAACCCAGCTTGTCTTTGGAGGCAGAAAATTGAAGACTCTGCAGTGAGACTTAGGAACCACATCCCAGCAACCCAGCATCTTCCCAAGCCAGCTGTGTACCAGGCACTGCTGACTGCCCACAGCCAATCAGGGACAGAGCAAAGAGGCATCATGGGCCATTGTGTACAGTCATGGAGGTAAAAAGGGGGTGGTCTTCCCTTGAGTCCCCAGACTCCCGTTGCACATGTAACTGCAAAGGTCACCAAGAAGAGATGCTTCTCGTGACATCTGAGAAATTACCTGGTCACAAGGTTAATGTGTGACTCTGCCTACAAGCTATTCCTGACAGCAAGTGTTTAATGTGCCCAATAGAAGTCATGAAAGGTCATATGGTTACTCTCTGGTTCAGGTACCTTCTCTAAGTAGGTGCCCAAGATCAAATATAAAATGAAGTGTAAAACAATTGGGAGGCATTTGTTCATTGGATGACAGTTCCTTGGAGATCTTCCCCCTCCAATGGGCGGAGGAAGTGGAAAACCCCAGTGTCAGGGTTTTAAGAAGCAGAAAATTCAGAGATAGGGGTAACACTAATGTCATCTTGACACCTTCCAACAAGACAAGCCATGTGAATATATACTGTCACTGAACCATAGTCCCCTAGGACTATAGTTCCCCAGACTGGTTAATGCTTAGATAACATCTTATCACCTGCTGAGTAGAAAGATTCCCCAAGAATTCACACACACACACACACACACACACACACACACACACACACACACACGCACGCACATCTTACTGAGTCCATTTAATCTCTCTCTCTCCTCTCTCTCTCTCTCAGTGTGTGTGTGTGTGTGTGTGTGTGTGTGTGTGTGTGTGTGTATACCCTACTAAATCCATTTAATGTTGCTCATATGCACATCTGTGTAATATAGGGCTGATTCCTTGTGGTTGAATAACCCATCAAAGAGCTCATCCCTAGGAAAACTGACTCTCCTTCTCTCGGCAACCATTGATTGTCTATCTAAAAATAAATAAATAAATAAACAGTCAATGCAGAGAGGAAGCAAGTGTGAATCCACTAGGATGTCCACTGCCTCTCTTGTGATTGGCAGGTCAGTGGCCACCATCTTTTCCTCCCAGCTCCTCCCAGCTATCTCTTGCTCTCCAGTCTTCACTAAGACCTAAAGATGCCATGCATAGGGGACCCGGGCACAGTAGCTCTCACCCAGAGGCTAGAGGAGAAACAAAGATGCTTATTTGCGTTTCAGATCTGTTTACACAGCACGTTCTACTGGAGTCTAACTCCACCCCAGAGGCACGTTCACCATTTAACTTAAGCACGCCTTCCAGAGATGGTGGTTGAGAGAGACGTAAGAGGACGTTTCAACACTGGGGACTTGCAAAACCATGCCTGTTTGGGTTACTAAACACTGCTAGAGAGTGCTTCCCAGAGTATTTTTGGTTTCATCAACTGAACAGAGATCTTAGGGGACCTATGGATGAAAGCTCACAGCTGTACCGCCTGGTGAATGATACCGAGCCGCTCAAAACAGCACAGGAGCCAGCAATTCCCAGAAAGAATTAAAAGAAAAGATAATGAGCCTTTTACGTCTACACAAACTCCCCTCAATTCTAGACAGCTGTTTTATTAATCAGGAACCGTTAAAGGGATGCTATGAAAAGACCAGTTGAATTAAAACCAAAAGTTAAAAAAAAAAAAGGCAAAAATCATGATTTGGAAGTACAAGTGTCATGGGGGAGAAAGAGAGGTCCTGCAATACATGGTACAACTCCGTCTCTGATTTTTGTGACTTTGTACAAGCCAATATGTTCCACCCTGGCTTCGTATATGAAGTCCTGTCACTCTGGCAAATGGAATCGAGGCTCTCCAAGAGGGGAAGGCAAGGCCCAGGATTGTATTACAAAAAGAAGGATGTAGTTTAAAGATTAATGACCTTCCTCCTCACCCTTCAAGACTCTGCGTAAGTCTGTAAAATCCAAGTGTGCCACCAAGCTGTAAGGACACCAAGAAAGAGGACCCTGCCATACACAGTTGTAGCCATATCACCATTTAGCTTTTTCAAATATTCTATTCAATGTTTAATGTGGCTGCCATTTTGCAGAAGCTCCTCCCTCTGCAGGACAGTGGACAGTACGGTTTAGCATGAATAGAGATAGGGTGCCTGACTTTGCAGCCCCCTCCCAAAACACAGCAGAAAACCCACCAGAATCCAGGAACCAGGGCTCCAAACAGCCATAACTGCACTTCTCTTCAAAGTGGTTCAATCAGATAATTCTTAAACCAAAAATCTTATTTGGAATTAATTATTTTGAAGGCTAGGTCCCCTGTGGGTTGGTTATTCTGTGATTCAAGGATGGGAGAAAAAGTTAATAGCTTTCTAATTATATCAAGTTTCCATTTTAAAAATCTGGTTCTCATTTTTGAGTCTGTCAGGGGATTGTCAAGCTAGTTGGTCTTTGCTCTTAATTCATAGAACAAGAATAAATTAATGTGGAGAATAAGGTCTTACTCCCTTAAATTACTACCTTGTAAGTTGAAGCAATTAAGCTCATTTACTTTTATTGAAATTGTTAATAAACCCATTTATCAGAAATCTGACTATCTATGAAGGATTCAGTAGTTTTCACAAAATAACCTAATGAAGATTGGGCATCTAACTTACTTTATCAGCTACACGTAAGATTAAAAACAAAAATGAATACATTCATCACAAAGTATTCCAAGTTTAAATTCATGGCCAGTTTGTTCTTGAATTCAGCAAATCTACATTCTTTGCAGATTTATTTTTATTCTATGTGTGTAAATGTTTTGCCTGCATGTATGTGCATCATGTGTGTGCAGTGCCCACAGAAGCCAGAAGAGAGCATCAGATCCTCCAAAACAGGAGTTACAGAAGGTTGTGGGCCACCATGTGGGTGCTGGGAACTGAGCCCAGGTCCTCAGAAAGAGCAGCAGATGCTCCCAACCACCAAGCAGTCTCTTCAGCCCCAAATCTTTATTTTTCATGTATTTAAAATGTCAACCAATCACCACTCTGAGGATGAATGTAATGGGCTCTTGTGGATGAATGTCATGGGGAAAGCTCTGCCGTCCCCAATCACCATTACTTGTCTATCCAACATGGAGAAGGGCATGCTATGCTATGTTGGAGGGAGGTGTTTCCCATGGCTTGAGAGAGATGAGTGATGGTCGCTCAAATCCTAGCTCGACTGTACCTGTAGCTGCTAGGGGTTAGAGCCGGCCTCCTGGTGAATGGGCAAAGGGGATGAATACCTGTCTGCACACATCTACCTGTGTAAGGATTTGATAGTCTCCTCACTGCTATGGCAAGATGCCCGGCAGAAGCAGCTTTTTAAAAGAAGGGTTTATTTGGGGCTCATGGTTTAAGAAGTCATACTGTCCTTCATTGAGGAAGGGATGAGGATGGAAGCTGGAAGCGGCTCATCACATTGCACCCACAGTCAGAAAGTAGAGAGATTATCACTAGTTCCCTTCTGGCTTCTTCCTTTCTTCCCCTCTTTTGTTCAATCCAGGGACCCCAGACCGTGAAGCGGTGCCATGCAAATTCAAGTTGAATCTTCCCTCATGAGTTAATCCTCTCTGGGGGGACATCCTCATAGACATGCCTAGACATGAGACTCCTTGATGATTTTTTTTTTTTTTTTTTGGTTTTTCAAGACAGGGTTTTCTGTGTAGCTTTGTGCCTTTCCTGGAACTCACTTGGTAGCCCAGGCTGGTCTTGAACTCACAGAGATCCACCTGGCTCTGCCTCCAGAGTGCTGGGATTAAAGGCGTGCGCCACCACCGCCCAGCGAGCATCCTTGATGATTCTAATCCACGCAAGTTGGCAGTTAAGTATAACATTCGTAGGATGCATGATTGTATTGTATGTACCTTCAGCTGTGTACGTGTGAACAGAGATTATACAGATGGAATAGAAAGGAAATGTAGCACGAATTGCTAAATGGTCTTATAAATGAAATCAAACCTGAAGCCAGGCATTGGGGTGAATGCTGGAAGTTCAGAGAAACAGAACAAGCCATAGCCACCTCACCTTGCCAGTTCCTCAGCTGATCCTGTTTCCTCAAACTGGAAGCCTCTGAGTCCTCATCCAAATGGATCTCAGCTGAACTGCTGCTCAAAAGCCTAAAAGCTTAACAGGCTCTAGTTATTGGTCCTCACACCTTATATACCTTTTTGCTTCCTGCCTTCTCATTGGCTCTAAGCCCAGCCATATGACTTCCTCGTTACTGCCTGTCTATACAGACCTCCAGGTCACTATGGTGGGTACTGGGATTAAAGGCTGGTGTCACCACGCCTGGCTGTATCCAGTGTGACTTTGAACTCACAGAGATCCGAATGGATCTCTGCCTCCAGAATGCTAGGATTAAAGGTGTGTGTGCCACCATTTTCTGGCCTCTGTATCTAGTGGCTGTTCTGTTCTCTGACCCCAGATAAGTTTATTAGGGTGCACAATATCTTGGGGAATACAATATCGCCACAAGGAAAAACATGGCTGTTGCTCTAGTTTCTACCGCTGTGATAAAATACCCCGACAAAAAGCAATTTGGGGAGAAACATGTTTGTTTTAGCTACAGTTCCAGGCTATATCCCATCATTGTGGGGAAATCAAGACAGCAAAGTCAAACAGCTGCATCACATCCACAATCAAGAGCAGAGAGAAGCGAATTCATGCATGCTCATATGCTTGCTTGTGCTGAGCCTAGTTTCTCTGCTCTTCTCCAGTTCAGGATCCTCTCTGCCTAAGGAAGGGTGCTACCCATGGTGGATTGAATCTTCTCACAACAACTAACTTAATTACAACAGTCCCCCAAAGACATGCCCACAGACCAACCCAATGTGGACAATCCCTCGTTGATACTCTCCCCAAAGACTCTAGATTTAGTAAAGTCAGCAATTAAAGCTAACCAGTACAGCTGAATATCTGAAGAGTTCTGGAGTGGGGCTGTTGTTCTTTGTGTTGTTCTGTTTTCAAGTCGAGCATAAGCCTTATCTGAGAAGTATCCCTCAAATTTTGCTCTGACTTATTTTTCTCCTCTCTGACTCTTCCACATAGTTGCCTCAGCATTGACACAATGAAACATGATGGGACACAGTGGCATGTCTCACACAGCCAACAAATATTTATTGAGAACTGACTCTGCCCAAGCACTGTTCTAGATTTGGGAAGCGTCAATGAATCAAACAGCTCTGCTGTCAGTGGACATTGCTTTATCACAGAATGGGCTGCAGTCTCCACAATAAATAGATGGGTGCGTATCACGCCTGGAAGTGGTACAGGCCATGAAGAAGGATTGCATTGTCAGTAGCTGAGGGTCTTTCTGAAGAGCAACTAGCATTGGTGGGGTAGCATGTTGGTCAGGGTTCTCTAAGGAACAGAACCAATAGACGGAACATATATTGCAAAGGGGATTTTAAGACTGACTTACACTATAAGGACTGAGTAGCCCAACAGTAGCTTTCTGCAATAAGGGAAGCTGAGAACCCAATAGTTACTCCATGCATAAAGCTGGATGCCTCAGCCATTCCTACGTGGGTGCTGAAGGCTTGGGGGATTCCTGGAGAGCTGCTGGTCTTCAGCCCACAACAGACACACTCACCAGAAGGATGCAAAGGTGAGCAAGCAGCACCAATTTCTCCTCTGACTTCATTCCTAGGCTGCTTCTAGACAGTGCCAGAAGGTCTTTCTCTGCAGGGAGGTCCTCCTTCCTGCAATTAATCCATCCTGGAAATGCCGTCACAGAGATGTCAAGAGGCCTGTGTCTCATCTGATTCCAGACCCAATCAACTTGACAATATTCACCACCACCACAGGTAGTCAAAAAAAAAAAAAAAAAAAAAAAAAAAGAGGGAGGAAAGGGGTGTGACGTCATTTCTGGGAGCAGATAGTATGGCCTGCATCCTGTCATTGACCCAGCAGCAGCCACTCAGTGAGACAGACTTGTCCTCCTCCCTTCTGCAAGGCTATGGAAAGAGGAGAGACAGATTAGGGGCTTACAGGATTATAGTTTGGGGCTGTTCCTGCCAGAGAGGACTCATGGGTCAAATACATGAGCCTCGGGGGACATTTTTTATTCCAAGCACCACAGACAGTTCTTGAGTGTCAACCTTGCAGAAAACAATGTCATGTCAGAATGTCAAACAGGTAGACACGCCCGGTCGATGCACCACAGTTGATCCATCCAAGGACATTTTGGTTGCTATCAAGTATTGGCAATTGTGGATGAAACTGAGGTATATGTCTTTCTCAGGGAGAGGTTCTTCTTCCTGAATTAATTCACCCTGGAAATGCCCTCACAGAGATGTCAAGAGGCGTGTATCTTAGCTGATTCCAGACAAACATACACACAGGGGGTGAGGGGTGGGGGTTACAGGTAGAGATTTGTATAGAAATACATACATACATACATACATACATACATACATACATACATACATGCATATCTTGGGGTATCTGTGTGGATGTGAGTTTTCAACTCTTTTACTTATGTGTCAGAGGACCCAACTGCTGAAATGTTTAATGAGTTTATAGTTAGTTTTGTGAGGAAACACTGAACTACCTTACAAAGTATGTGGACCACTTTTTCATTTCCATCCTCAGCAAACGAGAAGTATTGCTACCCTACATCCTCGTCAGCATTTGAAAAATAACCACAAAAATTTTAAATACCATAAATACCTTCATTATCTGATACATCTCTCAGTACAATTGTTTCTCAATACGGTCTTCATTCTTCATCTGGATACTGATTTTTTTGTTCCACACCAAAACAAATTTATAATACGATTTTCTATGAAAAAGGAAAACAAGCCAATTTGGCTTACTGTAGTGTGACTTGTGGAAATTTGAGCATGTGTGTGTTTGCTTGGGGCATTGTTGTTAATCTAGACAGGATCCGTCTGCAAAACCCATTATTTGAACTATCATAGGATTATTGTCAAATCAAAGCAAAGCACTCTCAAGTCAATTCAAGTTTTTCCAATAGATTCAAAAGAATTTTTTTTTACACACGGCTGTTGGCTTCATTCACTGCCAGTCTCACACACTGTTCTCACTACCCTTATTGCAGAAGTGGGGAGGTGGGGATAAGGCTGAAGCATTGAAGAAAACAGAACATCTTAACTCAGAGCAAGGAAATGAACCCCGTGTGAACACTGACTGACTTTAGAAGAAATGAATTTTACCACTCAGTGGCACATTAAGAGACCACTGAGCTATGCTATTGCCTCTGTCAGGAGTGTCCCTCTTCCCAAATTTCTAAAGCTGGCTCCTTATTATTAAAATTTGTGCCCATATCTGGAGCAGGAGTCCTTGCAATCTTCCTTACAATAGCTACTCCCAAGAATTTCTTAATGAAATTACATGATTTCAATAGCCTGATAAAAGCAGAGCTAGCCTGAGATGTCCCCAGTACACATGCTGCTTGTCTATCTTTAATTTTTTCTTATATACACAATATGTGTATTTTCACATAGGTATGTCTGTGTGTGTGTGTGTGTGTGTGTGTGTGTGTGTGTGTGTGTGTGTGTGTACAACCATGTGTGTACTTTTCTCAGTGAGCAAATGCCTTTTGTGATAGAACATAGGCTGGAATTGCAATGACCTTGATCAGGTCACATAATCAGCTAGCCCAGAGCCACTACACAAAATACAACATTTGATCATTACTGTATTGGGTTCATGAAATTCTGTTGTATAGCATTAACATGTGGGTTCTTATTGTTTGATTAAAACTTAAATGTGGATCATGTGTACACAGAGAAACGCCAAAAATACATTTCCCCCCACCATCATGCCATTGATTCTTGCACCCAGGAAAAAAAATTAACATTGAGAATTTTCCAAAGCATGAACGTTTTTCCTCCACAGAAAGAGTGGGGACTTTCCTCTCCCACAAATGACACGAGCAATTTAGAAAATGATTTAAAAAGAAAGGGGGCATCTTACAATATTGCCAATAACAGTTAGCAAATCTCATTAATGGGATACACTGATGGGGAAATCACTACAATTCTACTTTGCAGCAAAATACTGTAATTAAGCCATTGTGTGTCTGTGTTATTTAGCAAATGAATAATTGTACCGTGCCCCTGAGACTTACTGCTACTTCGGAGCATCAGGCTAATATCCTCGCCGTCTTGTCTGCAGCTCACTTAATGAGCAATATATTCTGAGCCATGTCCAAGCCAATTGACTACTTTATACAGGCAAATATCCCAGCAACAGAAAAGACCCAGTGTGCTGAAAGCTATAAAACACTGATACAGATTTAAATTACATTTAACTCTTAAAAAGGGATGTTGTTAGTTTGGAAAGGGTCACTGGGCATCTTGTATCTGCCAGGATTTGTGCTGAATGATAAGGATCTAAATACCGCAATCCTGAGGCTGGGAAACTACAAAGAAATCATAAAATCAACTTGGACAAAGGACAGTGACACTGTCTGACAATGTCTGCCCATCGTGCATAACTTCTGCTCTTTCCACACGCCGAAATGACTCTATCAGGGACATATCTGACATGCTGGGCTGCCTTTAAAAAAAATGGAGGAAGCAAGTACCTGGTTCTTGGGAAGCTCAAGCAGTAGGATTGAAAATTCAGGGCCAGCTAGGAGCATGCAGAGGTGGCTTAGCAGGCAAAGGCATTTGCCACCAAGCTAACAACCTGAGCTCTAGTCCCCGAGATTAGACCCACAACAGAGAGAGAACTGACTCCCCAAAGTTGTCTTCTATGCATCATGGCATGCACATGGGCATGTAGGCTCACACAACAATAAAAAAAAATCAATGTCTTTTCAAAAAAATATTCATCTTATTGTTTTAATTATGTGTAGCTGTGTATGTCTGCCTGTTGGTATGTGCATGTGAGTGCAGAGGCACCATGGAGGCCAGAGGCATCAGATCTCCTGGCACTCGAGTTATGGATGGTCATGAGTCTCCTGACATGGGTGCAGGGAATGGAACCCTCTGTGAAGGTAGCGTGTACTCTTAACTGCTGAACCATCTCTCCAGGCCCATAAATAAATTTAACAAAAAGCAAGGGAGGGAGGGAGGGAGGGAGGGGGAGAGAGAGAGAGAGAGAGAGAGAGAGAGAGAGAGAGAGAGAGAGAGAGACCAGCTAGGCAGCAGTGAATTCCAGGCTAGCCTGGGCTGCACACTGAAACCCAAGAAAGTGAGAGAGGAGGTACTGGGGTGGGACATCTTGCAGCTAACCATGGTTCTTCTTCCTTTGTGCTGACCCAGAAGATCCTGAGGTCAGAAGGAGGGCAAATAGCTTCGGGCTCTGCTTTGTCAGTGGAGGGATGGTAGTCTGATCTTCTAATAAAGTCAAGGTTGGATTTCCCTGAAATCACCTTCCAACTCTTTACTGAACTACCTGAGGCTGAGCACCAGGTAGCTTGGCCTGGAAAGAGTTTCCTTCAAAGCCCATGTATGGTTACTCCAGCCCCTAGGAGGATCATCTTAGGCTCCTTCCTCTGTTGACTCATGACTCTCATATAGAGAAGTCAAAATGCAGAAAGGGTTGTGCCGAGTTTTCCAGGAAAGAGTAATATTAGAGAAGAAGGATGATGTCAGTAAGGAATAAAAAATAACGTGCTGGTCTGTTTGGCTGACCTCCTCCTGGGGATGAGAGCGAGCACAGCAACCTTAGCAAGAACATGCTACAGGGGTTTGAACCCCTGCCTTCCATTTCCAGTGATTTGAGCCGAGAGCAGGGTTCTTACCTCAGCAAGTGCAGGAGGTCTGGCTAGATGTGGACCACAGTTACCCACATCAAGTACCCAAGACTGAAATACTGTTTCCGTACAATGCTGAAATTATGTGATTATATCTAAAATAAGAAGTTAAGCATAGAGTCCTGCAAGCTTTAGCTACCCTCATACAGGCCTAGGACTAGCACAGAGGCATGGAAGGCAGGCATGCATTCAAGGGGTGGGACTGTTCACAGCAAGGGGGCCTTATAGCTGGACATCGGTGAGGCATACCTTTAATCCCAATACTCCAGAGGCAGAGGCAGGTGGATCTCTGTGAGTTCGAGGCCAGCCTGGTCTACAGAGTGAGTTCCAAGACAGCCAAAGCTGTTGTTATTCAGAGAAACTCTGTCTAAGAAATAAAAAAAAAAAAAAACCAACAAGGGGCCTTATAAGACTTGTGTTCTTTGATTCAGATTCTACCCTTATTGTGAGTTTAAGAACCTGCAAGCAATGGCTAAGTGAAATCTATAGCACTGATTTGGGGGAAGCTTCTGATTAGCTTTTACAGGGTTGTGCTTGCAGAGAGAGCTGATGCACAGAGCTCTGGGTTTCACGATGCCATCCAGAGGCTATGGTGCAGGGGTCTTGACCTGAAAAATAAAGAAATCTAGGCAGGCTCCTGGAAGAGATGAAGTCTACCCATGCATGACATGTCCTTGTCACACAAGGGGACTCTCATCCAGAGAGTTCCCAAGTGCTTAGGCCACTGGGGTCTTCTATGGCCAGAGTTAATCTTGTGTATGACAAGCAGATACTGAGCCTAGCTTTAAAGGGTGTGCAAAGCAGGACAGTCCTACATAGCTGAAGATCTGTTCAGTTTAAGTTTCTATTTAACATTTGCACTGGAAATGAGAGAAACTTGAGTTTGGCACCAACAGGGTTGGGCTCAGCCTACTGTGAAATAAGCAGCCGAGGGATAATAGGCAGGACTTCCTTGTGTAGGTGTCCCTACCATGGTTTCTTGTGATTGTCCACCTGACACAATCTAGAATCACCTCAAAGGGACTCTCAGTAAGGGGTTGTCTAGATCAGGTTGGCCTGTAGGCATGTATGTAGGAGGTCATTTTGATTGAGTCCTTTGAGGTTGGAAGACTTGCCTGCTGTGGGT
>CABHPQ010171548.1:0-27434 GCA_902168405.1 Peromyscus aztecus | reverse complement strand
TTTTTTTTGAGACAGTGTCTCTCTTCATAGCTCTGGCTGTCCTAGAACTCATTAAGTAGACCAAGCTGGCCTTGAACTCAGAGATCCTCTTGTCTTTGCCTCCTGAGTGCTGGGATTAAAGGTGTGTGCCACTGGCGCTGTTGAAATTATTTTTTTTATATACTCTGTATTTAAAGAAAGATCTCAAAGAATGCATTGAAAATGCTTATGGAAAGCCAGATGGTAGTGGTGCACACCTTTAATATCAGCACTCTGGAGGCAGAGGCAGGTAGATCTCTGAGAGTTCAAGGCCAACCTGGTCTACAGAGCAAGTTCCAGGACAGCCAGGGCTACAAAGAAAAGTTATCTCGGAACAAAACCAGCAAACAAAAGAAAAAAAAAAACCTATGGAAGAATGTGAAGGATCTCAACATTGGTAAGCAGAAGAGTTTTTCAGTTTCCCCTTAGCACTCTTCCATGCCAAACTGAACAAGAACAAGTCCTCTGTTAACCAAAGTTAAGACTTTTAGTGAGGTTAGAATATGTTCATTCAGCCAATGAATATTTATGAAATACATTCTTTGTACCAATCTCTCTTCTGGGCAAAAATAGATGCTCTAGAATCTTCTATCTAGAATCCCTGCCCTCATGGAGCTTCTATAGTAGTGTAAGGAACAGGAATAATCTACTCCACGATGTCAAGCATTTTAGGTTCTACAAAGTAATCCATAAAGTAAGAGTGGAAAGTCTGGTATCAATACGGAGATGAATGTCTAGAGAGTAAGGAAAGATATCTCTGATGATCTGTCATTTGATCAGTCTGGAGTGAAGGGAGGAAGTAAAGACAAAATCATGGGAAATAGAGATCCAGGAGGAGGAATCTATAGCTTCAAATTTCCTGCATGACTACCAACTTTAGTAAATGAAGCAGCCAGGAGTAACTTCTGGCCCAGCTGCTTTTAGTTCCTTGGTTCTTTCTGAATCCTTATGATCCAGGGCTCCACAGTCTGCATTACTCTCAGTAATATTGTCTTCCAGGCTCCTACTAGAACAATGCTTTAAGCCTGGATTGCAGCATTCAAGTGCTTTTCTAGTCCAAAGTTCCAAAGTCTTCTACGTTTCTCCAAAAAACAACACAGTGGTATTTTTTACAGAGACAATTCCAATTTTTCTAACAACTTTTATATTAGTTACATTTTGTTGTTATGATAAAATACCATGACCAAAAGCAACTTCGAAGAGTTTGTTTTGGTTACAGTTTCAGATGAGTAGACCACAATGGTGGGAGAAGCATAGCAATATCTCCAGAGCACATCTCTAACCTCAAACATAAGATACCAAGAATGAACTGGAAGTGAATGGAGGCTGTAAACTCTCATATTCCTGGACCATTGATGTACTTTCTCTATTAAGTCTCCATGACCTAAAAGTTTCATAACCTCCCCAAACAGTGCCATCAACCAAGGATTCACTGTTCAACTACTAGAGCCTATGAGGGGCCATTTATCATTCAAATCATCAAAGACATTATACTACATTAAGAAAGTCAAATCATTTTAGAAGTGCAATAAATTCAAAAAGTTTCACATGATGGGCAACAGTAAGATTGGATGTCATATATTACTTATAGCAATTCCACAATGGTATAAAGGTAAAAATGCCCAATCTTCATGATCTGCTTTGAAATCTTAAGTTGTAATGAAAGCCCTAAGGAAGTTTCCTATGAGTTATCCATGTAAACATGTACTCACTACTGTGGTGTGTGTGCTATTCCACACTAAACCATAACTTCATTAAAAATTAGAGACAGTAGCCTCAAGTGAACATGACAGGTTCAGGTTTTCTGCTTCACTTTCTTGTAAAGGTAAGAGGTCACACTGACTTGGTAGAGTTTTCACACCAACAGAGGTAACCTGATACATAGTAAATCCCAGGCAGACATGACTATCTGTTGTTCTTCATATCATCAGATCCTGAGTCATACCAATGGCCATTTAATATTCATTTGAATAAAGAAAATTTGGATATAGAAGGCGTACTTAAGGATAGCTCATAAAATATCTTTTAAATATCTAACCTCTGTGGTACATGAGATAATTTCCATTTGCCAGCTCTAGCTGTAAAGCGTTTTCATTCTTTTTGTTCCTAGAATGATCATGATGTCAAAAGTAAAAATAGCTTACAACCCAGAGGAGGAAAACAGACCATGGAGGTGGTCCAGAGGGAGCCAGTGTCTTCCCTTCATGACATGAGTGGGATGTAGATGAGCTTGGCTGCTATGCACACATATTTTCAGCTCATGGATCTGTTTTCTAACATTCTGAAAATAGCCAAAGTCTACTGTGGCTGAATTGAAGGTTTCCTGCTATGTGTTTCTGCTATTCTTTGAGAGGATTTCAAGTTATGAGAAACACATTGGTTTCCCCACCATTCAGAAGAGCACCAACAAATATTGAATGGACAGTGACAAGGTAGGACCCAGTGATAGGAATAACAGTGCATAGCCTGTCCCCCCGCTTTGTGATGTCTGGCAGATCATCCTCTATGTGAACCTGACCTCATTTCTTCCATGGCAGCTTTCTGAGGTTTCTTCACCTTCACAGATGTGGTTGTCACTTGAATGACTTGATCCATGGTGCACTGAGAAAACCATATTCATGGCGTTAGGAATAAGTTAGACTTTACCCTTCATGTTGCAGCCAAAGTATTTATTAGTTTCTCATTGGTGGATATGAATAAAATCAAGACACTCATGCTCTGGGCAAGTACTTTGTCCTGCACCTGTGATATAAGCTGCTATATTTTACGGCAGAACTCCAAGCATTTCCTTGATGGATAAGTTTCTCTAATTTTGTAGATGTGAAACATAATTACTTAGGTTTTGTGATATGTCCAAAGATGTATGATATATAAATAACCATGACTCTTAAATGAACCTCTTCAGACTTCAAGCTGACATGTAATTATGTTCAGAAACTTTGTGGAACCTAACAGCCTCCATTTAATGAAGCTAGTTCACTGGGTGGTGGTGGAACATGCCTTTAATTCCAGCACTCAAGGGGCAGAGGAAGGCAGATCTCTGAGATACAGGCCAGCCTGGTCTACAGAGAGAGTTCCAGGACAGCCCAGGCTAAACAGAGAAACCCTGTCTCAAAAATGAAATAAAAATTAAAAACAAGTCATTAATGAAGTTAAGTTAGTTTATGAATTAGCGAGGAGCCATAGTAGTGAAAAATCAGTTTTGGCTAAATAAAGCAGAGAGTCAATAGATTCAGAGGCTATAGAATCTAAGAACTTCTATATTAGGAGGTTGTGCCTCTCATCTATTAAAAATCTTCAAGGGAATACTTGCATCGCAAACCTTTGTAGTACTCCTGGTCATCAAATATCCACCTCATCAATACTTTGCTCACAAAATGTTTATTACTCATGCGTTAATAACTTCATACAATCTACCTTTCTTCTCCTTCTTTTGTTAGTATTTAGAAATCCCAAAGAGAGTGGAACAAAGATACAAGTTTCCCAACTCCAACTCTGCATTCCAAACTATAAAAAGCAGAAAGTGTCCTGGGTCTGGAGTTGGGTCTCAGGTTAATCTTATTCCAATGTGACTTTCATTTCTCCAAATGTTTTGTTCCTATTTACCACAAAAGTTGATGTTTCATTGAGTTTTTATAGCAGTTAATAGTGTGAAAATAGTGTGTCTATAATCAAGTTCTATGAGAGTCATTGTAACCACTCTACTGCTAATTATACTCTGGTATTTATTTATAACCACTTCAATTTTCTGGTCTGTCCTTATGGTCTGAGATGCTTTATTACTGTCCATTTCTCTTTGGAATATGCAAGTGTGTGCTCTTCTCTAGTGGGATCAACATATTCAGTACACTGCAAGTCTACATTTGCCAGCTGGAAACACTGCTTGGTTCTCATCCTAGAAGCCATGTAAGTCCCTTCATTGCTCATAGCCACTTCTGAGCTGTAGTGAAGACCACAGCTCAGCACACTTCATGATCTGCACTTCCCATACCCATTTCTTTTCTTTATTTCCCCTCACCAAACTTCTGCTTTTTCTGGTCAAATTAACTTAAACTTCCTCACCTCTACAAATGCTCCATGCTTTTCTGGTCATGCTTGTCACATGTATTTTGCTTCTGTCCTGGGAGACCATCCCCAGTCCTAGTGATCCCCCCACATTTGTAAACACAACACACATGGTAACAAAATTACATTACTCTGATTGGCGTAATGTTGTCGACTTCTGAGCAAATAACACTTTTTGTATGTGCAGTATGGTTTCATTGTTATGCAGTTATCTTCCATTGTTTCTCAAGGTGGCACACACTAAAGGTAGATCTCCATCAGCATACTAGACTACCCAGTACTCAGAGGTGACTAGAACAGAACTTACTAACATCTTGAGGTTCTATAGAGACTTTTAGTTCTTAAAGCTTGCTGATTTCTTTTATCTGTTTGATTCATTATGCCATTCATATTTCATAAATAATTAAAATCCAGATAATAATAAAATCAGGAGGTAATGATTGGAAGAGGAGTAGCATCCAAGTTTATTGGTTATCAACTTAGCATTACTCATATCCAGCTTTTGTCTACTTTTCTTTCTACACATTAGAGGATTGTAGTGATTAAAAGTAAGGTTTTAGCCACAGTTGATCTGGCTCATGGCTGCACTACTTGAACATTTTGTAATGGGCATATGGCATTTCTCTACCCCTGAAGATATTGTATTCACTCTAGATAACCTGATTTCAAACTATTCTTTGTTGTGGATACTGACTCTGAGAAATAGGTCAGAGTTTCAGACGCCGTAAAGGAGCTTTACAAGCAGTTAGAGTGGAATGTCATGCTGCACACGTGATGTGATGGCTCCTTGCAATATGGGTCAAGGAGAAAATGGATTCCAGAAGACTGAGGCTTGTGCTCTTGGTGAAATGATAATTCTGAATTGATAACAAGGAAGTTGTCTTTATGTGAGTCTCTAATGTTACTTCTCCTTGTCGTAAGGACAGAAATAACTAATGACTTACATAATAGCATATAACGCTATAGTAAAAGGACCCTCAATTTAGACCATGACCTGAATCCTTTTATGTAACTGGCTACTGGGTTACATGTTCTCTTTGTTTGGGAAAATTACAGATTCCATTTCTAGCCATGTGAAGAGATTATTATATACACCCGTGTGGGGAAAGGACGATCACTTTGTGATTTCATAAGTATTACTAGTCACCAGAGCTAGGGAATGTTGTCAAATATTTCTGAGAAAGCTCACACTGTCTCCGTAGGTTGATTAGATGAGCTCTCGTGCGTCGGAAACCTGACTACTTTCCAACAACTTGATTTCACAAATGGAAAAACAGCATCTGTTTTCCTGCAGCTTCACATATGGCCATCATTGTTGCTAAGACAAGCTGAAGCAGGTAGTCCATGTGACTGTGCCCCTCTGGAGTGCTGCAAGCCTCCTGGGACCAGATCACACTGGTCTGCTGTGAGGGACTCTAGCTCCCCAGGCAGTTGAAAGTGCATATTTAATCAACATATGCAAAACATCCCTATGAACAGCAAATTACAGAGAAAAAGATCAAATGCAATATTTACAACCTCTCTGTGTTTTCAATGGGCTGATTTGGATAGGTATACCTCATGCCACACGCAGCTAGCTTGAATGCTAAGGAAAAACATCAGCCAGTTGCTAGAAGAGTCAAGCCAAACTGCTTGTTTATACACAAATGGTGTAGTACTGCTATGGGAGACTAGGGACAGGCCCTGTACAATTTCACTGTGGAGGACTCTCTCCCCAAATACTTTGCTGTGTTTTACAACTATCTGTGTACATAACTACATATAAAATAATTGAATCAGTGGCCCATTTTTAGGGGGTAAGGAAGGTCATGAAGCTGAACTACAGAATACTTCTGTCTAAGCCTCCCTAGTATTGGGATTACAGGTATATACCAACATGCCTGGCTTTGTCCTCTCAGTTTTGAAATATGTTACTCCAGATGCTACTCCCACCTTTTCATATATGCCTTGGGTAATATTTTCATGTTTGTGGTCTACACCCTTTCTTGGTAATCCTAACTAGCCAGAGTTGCAAAAGAAAGAATTGGAACGCAGCATATACATAGGTAAAATAACCATTATTATCCCCAAATCTGTATTTTTCTGTTTCTGATATTTGAGTTTTCTACAGTCAATAGAGGTATGCAAATGTTAAATAGAGAATTCCAGAAAGAAATAATTCCTAAGTTTTATATAATATCATATTGTTACAATTGTTTCGATTTGCTTTTCCAATTTTTTATTGTGCTTTATTTGTAAATTAAACTTTATCAGAGGTATAGGGAAAACTATAGCATATATACTAGAACCATCTGTATTTTCATGCTCTGTTGGAAGGTCTCAGAAGGCGTCTCCATGGATGAAAGAGACTGTTGTATGAAGATTCTGTTTTCCACAACCATGCGAATTTGAGATGCTTATTTCTTTGCTTTTTAAAAATTGCATTTTTATACATATGAATGTTTGTCTGCATGTGTGTCTACATGCTGTGTGTATGCAGTGCAAGTGGAAGCCAGATGTGGGTGTCAGATCTCCTGAAACTGGAGTTACAGGTGGTCATGACCTGCTATGTAAGTGCTGGGAACTGAATCACAGTTCTCTGAAAAGTAGCGGGTGCCCTTAACCCACTAGCCATCTCTCAGCACCAAGAAGTCAAGTCTTTGATCTCTCTTGGTCTTGCTATTTTTAATTGTATAATGAGGAAACTTAACTTGAACAGTGAAGCTCCTTAGTGATGCAGGGGAAAAACTATTACCACATATCCTTACAACCACATTTAACTGGATGGAGAGCACCTAAAATTTCTGTATAGTTAGTTTTATTTGAGAAAAAGGCTTTGGTCAATCAATGGGAGTTTTTAGATCTCTCAACTAAGGTCCATAAATTCTACTATAGAATCAGTCATTTAATTATTAAACAGTCAACTAATTGACATTTGTCCAGTCATTCTTTGCCAAATCAATCTTCATTTGCAAACTGAGAAGGTGCATTCTGAAATCTTGTCTGATGAAAATGTCTGGGATTAAGGTAGACTATGCAATTTGTGACTTGAAAAAACACATTTCAGGGTCTTGCATAATTTTTATAATAGGGCTATTCATACTGCAGGTATATAGTATCATTCAATTCTGGTTTGTAGAGCTCATTTTGTCAGTACCTTCTTGGTTCCACAGATGCAAAGATGATTGAAGCATTTTATGATAGATACAGTTGTTAAAAGTGGTCAAGATTTATTTAACTAACAGAAAGTGTAAACCCCAGGGTAACATTTTAACAAAGTAACAGAATATATATTGGCTCTCCTAAGTTTCAGTGGAAAAAAAAAAACCTTCAAGTCAACTAAATTACTTCTACTTAAAAGAAATAGTTCTTTCTTGGCTATTTCCAAACTTGGTAAAGTCTTAAGTATTTTGTTTTGTTCTACAAAAGAACTACATTTGTGGTGGAAACTGGGGAAAATACATGATCATAATGACTGCAAACTTTACAAATATGTGCAAAGGAAGGTTTGTTATTTCCAGCATTATGAAGTCCACTGAGCTCATTCTCCTGTTTTCCTCAGTTGTGAATCACCTGTGAATAGTGACCTGCCCAGGGAGCTACTAGCCTACTCTAGTAGGTATCACTGTATCACTAAGTAACCCTCCACACCCACCAAAAAAAAAAGAAAGTAAAAGAAAAGAGAAAAAAGGATAAGAAAAAGCTTGCCAGTACCAGAAAATCCTGACAGTCTAATTTTTAAGCCAAATAACTCCAAAGAAATGGTATGATGTCATGCTATGCAAGTAGAGCACCAGAAGCCAAATTAGTTTCCAAAGTCTGTTTCTTCCCTAGCTCCTAATCTGAGAAGTAGAGATACTAGTAACATCTGAATGACAGGCTGTGTGAGGTTGTAGCAACAGTAAAGCACATGGAATGCTGTGCTTAAGAGTTCCACATGGATCAGCTACCATCACTTATTTTGAAATATTCAAAAAGAAGAGGGATGCCTACATTATAGCTTTTCATTATATATCCTAGGAAACTCTCTTTAATGACTACGGGTCCCTCTCAGAGAAAAGATGTAATTGGAGTTTTCCTGTCCTGCAGCTACACTCAAATAAATACACAGAGGCTTATATTAACTATAAATGCCTGGTCAATAGCTCAGGCTTATTACTAACTCCTCTTACATTTTAAGTTAACCCATAATCCTTGTTTATATTCTCCCACATGGCTCATGGATTATTACCTCACTTTCCATATGTCCTGCTTCCTCAGCTGCTAGCTGGCATGTTCCCTGACTCTGCCCTTCTTCATCCCAGCATTCTCAGTTTGATTGTTCCTCCTAACTTCATCCTGCCTTGCTAAAGGCCAATCAGCTTCTTTATTAATCAGTGAGAGTAATACATATTCACAGTGTACAGAAGGATTATTCCACAGCAAAAAGAGATCATTTGCAGAGAGTGAAAAAACCAAGGGCTTTCAACACATTAGAATGTTAGCCCTATTTCCACAAGAATCATCAAATAGAGTGTAAAATACTGACCTCACACAGACATAGCCTTATAGCTTTAGAGCAGAATCCCTGGTGTAGCCAGAAGGTTCTCATACACAGTAGAGTTTTGTGCAGACACTTAGGTGTTGTGTACCAGCTCTGCCATTTACCAGTTCCTAGCTAGTGATCTTGGTCCCATTACTTAATCTTCTCAAAACCTTATTGTTTTTCCTTCTATGAAGCAGAGCCAATTTCTGCTAAGTTCATTGCAGAAACTGAGTAGGACAATGAGTAGAAAAATGCTCAGCTCATCTGGCATAAAAGATTTTTGCTTGGTATATGATAGACAGCAATTTCTTTCAATGTTGTCCTTGTATTGAGTTAAATCATCAGAAAGCAAAGATAGATACTTGAGACTCATGAATGTCTGCAAGGAATCCCTTAGGGAAATAAGTGACCAGATAACTCTTTTCTCTGAACTGGGTGGGAGGGGTGCTGGAGCAGAGGAGGCTGGAGAGGTAGACCCATTCCCATTCTTCTGCAGAAACAAGGCATGCTTACTCTAGGCTGCTGAAGTTGTGGTTGAAAGACAAACAACAGATTGAGGCCTGGTACCCAAGACAGACTTGTATTCTTCGTTGTTCTTTTCTCTAGACAGTGTCATCTAACCCCTCACCTAGGAATTTGGTGTCTGACTTTTGCATTCATCTCAGATATGTGTGTTACTTTTTTCCTCTCTGTTTTCTAACATCCTTTTATCTTGATTGAACATAAACTTTTAGTTGTTTTATATTTAATAATTTGAATAATTTAAACACATTTTACATTAGAAAAAATAAACAGGGAAGAAACAGCCATAAAGAAAACATATTCATGTCCTCTATCTAGGAGAGCTGAAATGAGACAAAGAAGAATTAAAATGAAGATGGAAAAATTGAGATCAGAGCTCTATCGTCAAAGGGAAATGAAGCTTGTAATTTAACAATCAAGAAAAATAAACACATCAGAACAAAACGCTTTTGTTTATAAAATCGAAAATATCAAATAAAAGAAAAGCAATTACTAAGACCAAGCTTTTCTTGTTATGGAAACTATATTCCAGAATTGCCAAATGTATAAATAAAAATGGAAACTCCAGTTAATGCTTTTTAATTACTCTTTTATAACTGATGCCAAATATATATTAACAAACAGCTGAATGATTGACTGAATGTTTTGGTTCTCATCTGTATGTTTGGTGTCATGTAGATAAATACTCAATCTAAAAAGTATATTAAGAAATTGTAGAGCAAAACAGTAATCTACTGAAGAAATGATGAAGGGTCTTTAAAGATCCTGGCTTGACAGATAAACATCATGGAGAAGTTTCCAAATCAACACACCAATCTGCACCTGTTAGTGTCATTTCTAACTCTCGCTTGTGCTTTTCTGCATTTCTGGGCCTTTCTTGAACTCTTAATTTTCGCATTTTGCTCATATATAAAATTTAGCATAAAATTAGCATGGTGTATTTGTTAATCAAACTCCAAGTGTGGATAACCACAAAGTGTCTGTAAAATGTGATCAGCCTTTTTAGTTAAAGCACAAATAACAAAATAACACTACAGCTTATTGACACGGATTGCAAAAACAGAAAGTTACACACCTTGCACATAAATATATGAAGGATGGCTTGGACCATGGATATTCCAGCTAAACATATGTATGAGTAAATATCAGGTCTGGCACCTCTTTGTTTGAAGCACTGAAATTTTCGTTTTGTAGGGAAAAGGGAGGCACTGGGGAAAATAATAACATCTTTAATCCCCTTCCTCTTCTCCTTTCTATCATTGTTGCATTCCTCCGGCATGAAGTCACTATTGGTAGAGACTAAGATGACCTTCTCACATTTCACCCCTTGGTGTCATTGACACGTTGTTTACTGGTAGAAGATGCTGAGGGTTAGCATTTCCATTTATTTATGAATTTTCCACCACCAGTTAAACTAGATGCAATGAGGCCCTTCTTTTTTTGTAATGTTTTGGGGACAGGCCTTCCCCATGTAGCATGGACAAACTTTAAGCATGCCATGAAGCTAGGCTAACCTCACACTGGTGGTTCCCCCTCTCTCAGCCTCATGAGTGCTGGGACCATGGGTGTGTACTGCCACACCCGGCTGAGAAAACTTGAACTATATTTAAGTCTTCTTAAAATGAGAGTATCCAGAAACTCTACTGGTACATGACACTTTAAAACTGAAGAGAATTTGTATGCAATGAGCAATGATATGCAAAGAGTCACTTCCCAGCACTTTGTGCCACAAACTGCAGATGTTCTAGCAGCCATTTGTACTTGGCATTGGTGAGCTTTTATGATCTAAATTTGCCAGAAATGTTGCTGCTAGTTTAGGAAAAATGAAATGTGTTATTTCTTGAGCATTAAGGAATGGTGTTTATCAATAGATTGAGGTAAGATGATTCAAAGCACAGACACTAACTGCTGTCAGTATCAGCTATTTGGTCTTTTCTATTGGGTACCTACAAAGGATGCCAGTTTCTCTGTTGTACCACACATTTTATATTCAATATAGGTGTCTTAGTCACTTTTCTGTTGTTGTGGTAAGACACCATGACCAAGGCATCTATCAAGAAGGAGTTTATTGGGGATCTACAATTTCAAAGAGTTGGAGCCTATGGCCATCATGTCAGGGAGCATGGCAGCAGGCACAGTGCTGGAGCAGTAGCTGAGAGCTTACATACTCAGACAATAACCATGAGGCAGAGAGAGAGAGAGAGAATTGGAAACGACCCGAGCTTTTGAAACCTCAAAGTCTGTCCCCAGTGACATAAGTCCCCCAATAACAACATATCTCCTAATCATTCCCAAATAATTCCACTACCTGGGGACCAAGCATTCAAATATATGAGCCTATGGGGACCATTCTTATTCAAAGCACCAAAATAGGATATCCACAAATGTAACCACCAGCTGCCTATTTTGATAATTATTACTGAGATACATGATTTATAAAGGAAATGATTCACTTTACCCATAGTTTCACTCCATGATTGATTAGCCTTGCTGTTTTTGTCTTTATAGTGAGGTAGTACCTTAAGTCAGGGCATGTTCTGATGATGCAAAAATGCCCACTTCCTGGCTAGGAATGGGAGAACAGAAAAGGGCCAGAGGCCTCACTGTCCCACTGGATCCCAACTCTTAAAGATTCTCACCCTTCCACTAGTGCCGCCTGGGGGCCCAGCCTTTAACACATGGGCCTTTGAGGACACCTCAGACCCAAACTATAGCATAAACTTCTGTAACAGTCGCCTCATTTTTGTAAGCTAGAATACCAGTTCTCAAAAAGCTCAATTCTACAATTTTGTCAGAACTCCATCAAGGAACTGTTTTCTATTGTGTTGTGTTGGTCTGGTGTTTGCATTTGTTGGTTTTGCAAGTTGTTTGTAGTTGTTGCTGATTTTTCTTTCAGGTGTCTTTTGGTTATCTTAGAACTAGAAATTCTAAACACTGGGATGCCAGGGTGTAGAGATGACAACCTCTCTATCAGGGCATTATGCTTCAAGAATGAAAATACTCGTGCTGCACTCTTAGCTATCACCACTACTCTGCTCATCGTCTGCAGTTCAGACAGAATTGTCTGGCTTTCATTAGCCATGATTCCTTTTTTAAAAAAAGAAGAAGAAGAAAGCCGTGATGTTCATAGTAATTATCCAGGAGAGCATTGGGCTAGGCTTGGAAGACATCATAACCTCAGCAGTCAGGAGGCTGAGACAAGAAGGTCATGATAGGGATACAAATTCTAAAACAATGACTAAAATGCATTCTACTCATGTATGAAATTATGAAGGAATAAAATCCTCCAGTTTTTTAAAAGCATTTTTTTTTAAATTTTGTATGCATTGGTGTTTTGCCTACATGTGTGTCTGTACAGGAGGGTGCTGGATCTCCTGAAACCGGGGCTATAGACAGTTGTGAGCTGCCATGTGGGATCTGGGAACTGAGCCCAGGTCCCCTGGAAGAGCAGCCAGTGCTCTTAACTACTGAGCCATCTCTCCAGCCCCCAAACCACCAGTTTTAACATGAACAATTTAATAAACAGATAGTTCCAAATAAGACCAATTAAAAATTTAAAAATGATGGAAAATACTAACCTTTGTTAAGCTCTTTGAGCATTTCCCCTGAGTTCTAAGAACACTTCAGATTTACCCTCCTATGGAGAGTGTTTTTTTAATGCATTGATATTATGATCTTCACGACTACTCACTTTTTCTAATCACTAGTTTTAAGAGTTGTATATAATTTATAAATGAAATCACCACATCATTTCTGTATGTAGAACTCACATATTTTAAAGCTTTCTTTTTCATTTCTAAGCCCTTTTGAAATCAGCTTGTGATTCATTAGCTGGTACTTTTTGCTGCTCAGCCCATTGACTCTTCTCAGATCTACTTCCGTTGTTGGTTTGTTCTAGTACAGTGAGGGGTTAAGGAACTGGACATGGGTGATCTCAGTTAAGATTTGCTCAGCTGAGAGACACGGGTGCCATTTAGACCTAAATGTTACTATGACGGCTTGTTTTTTTTTTTTTGTCTTTATTTTTTTTTGTCTTTACTACAAAATTGTGGAAGTTCCCTGGGTGTTCTAATGGTAAAATTCATTGAGAAAGAAGAAAGAAAGATTGCCATCAGAGGCTCTGAAAGACCTGTATAATAATCTAAAATCACAGTAAGTAAAAATATTGGTAATACTTTGGCATGAGAATTTGATATTGATATACCCAATATCACATAAATAATTTAGAAAAAAAGTCTCCAGAAATGGAGGACTTATAGTTAGTATATAAGACTTGAAAATGAATGTAACTATGACCTTACTGCATCATGAGTTCAGAGACTGTAAGGCAAATGGTTCTCAATCTGCAGATAGTGACTCCTTTGGGAGTTGAATGACTTTTTCACAGGGGTTGCCTAAGACCATCGGAAAACACAGATATTTACATCATGGTTCATAACTAGCATAATTACAGTTATGAAGTAGCAATGAAAATAATTTTATGGTTGGGGATCACCACAACATGAGGAACTGTATTAAAGGGTCACAACACTCGGAGGATTGAGAACCACTGTTCTAAGGGAATAGAGGCTCTATCAGTAATTGTGGCACACAGTCCAGTCAACCAGAAACTTCAGCATCAAAATCCTCAACCTGGGTCTGAATCCTCAGCTTGACTGGAATGAAAAGGCCCTGGATTCAGTCCTCACCACCACAAAAACAGTAACAATGAAAACCAAGCAAGTGAACAACACACACACACAAAAACGTGTCTCTCCTCACATTTAGCAAATAGGCCTGGAGTGCTCTTTAGCCATTGCGATTTCAGCTGCGGCGCCCTCCGTAGTCTCCAACCCCCAATAGCTAGGTGGTTTCCCGAGCGTTGAAAACAGCCACTTCCAGCTCATTTCTCTTATTTCCCTTTCCATGTGTATTGTTTCATATATGGGAAACTGGACAAATTCATAAAACAAAATTTATGAGTCTCACCCTTCTCTCTGTGACCATTTGTGTTCCTTCTGGCATATTTTCTAACTTGATCTGATACTCAAAACGGCTGGGGAACACTGGCCGTTCCTGGAATTTACTGGTCTTCTCATGTCTCATCACCTTCTTCCTGTTTCGGCCCTTCAGATTCTAAGATGACTAGAACCAACTCTGTTCTGCAAAGCATCCTCAGCCTGTGCCCCTTGTGCAGCGTGATAAGGACTAAGATGGCAAGATTCCAGTGAAAAGAAAAAAGCCTCAACTAAGGTTATTTTGGGGTTTTTGTTTCCAAATATAAAAAGGAGCCAAACTGTATTTCACATACAGCAGAGTTTTATTTTTCCCTTCCTCTTTCATTGCTTATATAAAGGAAAACACTTTGTTTGTAGGGAGGGGAAACCCACCTCTGAAATTATAGAACACTGACACAGCATCATCCATCTTGGCAAAAGTTGACTGAGCAGATGATGTAGATCCACTTAACTTGGACTCAATCAAAGGTTTTGCTATTTTCATTTCACAGGCCAGATGTAGCTCATCATCGGCTAGAATCGGTTCCAGAAGAGGTGCTAGAGGCTGTTGGTCCAAGAGAAAGTCTCTTCCAGGCACCAAAAAGAGCCATGAGGAAAATGAATATGATCTCCACCAATATCCCCACAATTTAGGTAGCCCAGTATTTAGCTCAGACTAAGCAGTTAGATAACCTAGAAAGGACCTATTTTTGCACTCTCTTAAGTTAGAAAATGTACAGTCTTTGCCACGGTGTCTCCCATGTCATCTTTCTGGGACTACACCATCATATCTGAATGGATAGTGAAATGAAATAATTAACCACAAACACATTTGGGTTCTTAGTGGATCAAAACGTATTAGAAACTAAATACAAACTAGACACAAGACTAACTGGGATGCTTGAGTCATCTCTGTTGACTAGAATCTGACCATCAAATGCCTAACAGCTCCTATTTGTCAGAGAATGCAAATGCTCAATTTATTGACTAGGAAGCAATGACTCAATATTTTCTGACTGAAGTAAACTCAGAAATCATGTGGAATCCTTATGTTAATACGCATTTCAATAGTGGTGTCTCATTCTCAAAATAGCAGGCTCTCAAATCTGAATTTCTCTTAAACACACTTTAAAACTTTTCAGATCAAGAAAAAGCAGATAAACCACACACAATGTATTGCTATCACCTGATAGAAAGTGTGACTGTTAGAAATTACATTTCCACCCATCTGGGGGGGGGGAATCTCAGAAACCAGTAAGTCCAATTTGGAACAACAGGTCATATCCAATAGTAGGAGAGTTCAGCGCAGCCCTAGCAGAAGTCCAATGCAGAGAAATTGTCTATATTCCTCCCAAGAATGAATGCCTCATAACCTGAGTGAGGATTTAAAACCCTACCCTCAAATCTGTAGAGTTAGGAGTCCTGCTGGTGTTATGCGCTGAGTTGTGTTTTCCCAAGTGATGATAAAATCCTAGGACTTGGTACTTGTGAATGCAGACCAACTTAAAAGTAAGGTCTTGGTAGATTGTTGAGCAAATATAATGTCAGTAAATACGGACTTTAACCTAGGGCCTTGCATTCTTTTAAAAATGTCGGACTAGTACACAAGGAAAATGACATGTGAAAATTAGAACTAGATTGCCATAAATCAAAGTGCTCCCAGAGATAAGAGCAAGGCCTGGGACAGATCCTTCCCTGGTAACATCAGAGGTAATATCTTAAATTTGCACTTCTGGACTCCAGGGCTCTGACATGGGCAAATGTTCATAGTCTAGCCACTGTCTTTGTGAAGCTTTCTTCAATTAATAATCAGTTAATTATTAGAAATAGGAAGCTAAGTGGAAAGGTTGTAAAGTCTGCAGAGCGAGGTGTGGTTGTACTTTTTAGAGAAAGGACGACCTGAAAGAATTTTTTTTTTGAGGGATAAAAGATAAATAAAACTCAGAAGATGAGTCTCATGGAAATAGTATGCCATCAGTACAAGATACAGAAATCCTTCCAAAGGTATAATTCATTCATTTCAATGTTACTTTTTATTGGCACACTAGTTATACATGTTAATGGGAGTCAGCATGGTATTTCCATATATGTAATGTGCATTGAGCTCATCTAGTCACTCTTTTCCCCAGAAATCCAATACCTTTATAATTCCCAATAATCATGAGTCTATTTTTGTCAGGGCACAGTCCAAGAATGGAGTTGTATGAGAATTCTGAGTGCTTGTGACTCCAGTTACGTGACCCCAGTTTCTGCAAAACACAGAATTGTTCTTGAAATGTATTTTCATGCTCCCCCCAGGTGTGGTGGATAGGCTAGGAGTGAGTTCACTTCAGCTGTTGCTATTCATGTGCCTCTATGGAAAAACATATTTTTGCCATGTGTGGCTTGTCCCAGTGATTGAACATCTTACTTGTGTGATTTTTCTTAACCCTCAGAGTACAAATTGTCTGATACTCTGAATAAATTTGGCTATTGCATGAGACTTTCACCTCATTTTAGGACCTGCTCTCCCAGGTTCATGCCACCGACTGGACTGGTAAACATACTTTCAGGTGTATTTTCCCCTTTCTTTATATGAGGCGGACCATCTGCCGCCTACCTTTCTGTTTGACTTATTTCAATTACCATTTTATCAGTTTCACCAGTTTTGATGCAAACAACAGAATTAAATTCTTTGTGGCTGATTCCATTGTGTACACATATCACATTTATTCTCTCCTATTCATCTATTGCTCAGCACCCAGGCTAATCCTATTTCTTAGCTTTTGTACCAGAGTAAACAAAATTTCAAAGAGATGCTAACTTCATCTCTTTGGATGTATACCTAGGAATGAGATTTCATCCTGTGAGCACTGCAAGATTTTTTGGTAATTTTCTGATTTGTTGTTGAGCTACCAGACTTCCTGTTGAGTAACTCTCTATGCTTCCTAGTATATACTCCTGGTATATTCTGGTCACTTCCTGGCACTCATATTTGAAGAGATTGCTGTATAGCTTGAAGCATGCCATGAATTTAGACATGCTTACACCTCTACCTAGTAACATCAAGAACAGAAACACAAAAACTGTCTCTCTTCTTACTCCAGCTTTTTATAGTAAAATCTTAAATGATTTGATTTATCTTGGTTATTTTTCTCTCCCCCCTCAGACTTTGGCATTTAGTGGTCTCCCCTTGTTAGAGATGATATTTAAAGTATTATCCCTATGACCCATGTATTGTGGGGATGTTCCCAGCTTGATAGCCTTAGTTTGGTTGGGGCTTCTAGGACTTTAAGAGATGGGGCCTGTGTAGCAGAAGTATGATATTTGAGGTCGTAATCTTGAAAAGTCTTATCTGGCCCCTGCCCCCTACCCCATGATTCCTTTTTAGGTAGACTGTGATGTGATAGTTATTCTGACTACCATGGTACTCTGCTTTACCATGGGTCCAGAATCAACATAGTCAATTGACTTTATGCAGTCTAAAACCCTTAAGCCCTGGGCTACAGTAAATCTGCATTCCATTACATAATTTAAATCAATTATTTTTTAAAGCAACACAAAGAATGACAAAAATATTCCTTCACCTATGTTTTTTTTTTCCTGTGGCTTCACTTATTTGTGGTCAATTATGGCCCAAAATTACTAATCAGAACATTCTAGAAATTATATTTAAATTGTTTTGTATCTAAATTATTTTGAATAACTGTCAGATGAATAGTAGGCAAAGAGACTGTCCCATTGTATATGTTGTCTCTTAACTCTCCTGTTTTCTTTGCTCCACTGAATATGTTGTGTCTTCAGTTGCTTGCTTTCTTTGCTGTGTGAACTTTTAAATGTCATGCAGTTCTGCATGTCAGTTCTTGATATTATTTCCTGAGCTATTGAAGTCATATCTAGGAACTCCTTGCATGTGTTTATATCTCAAAGTATTTTCACTTTGTTTTTCTGGAAATTTCAGAATTGTGAGTCTTACTGAAGTATTTAATCCATTTCAAGTTAATTTGATGTGAAGTGAAAGAAAGAGATCTATTTTATTCTACATGCCCATGTCCAGTTTTCTAAGCACTGTTTGTTAAAAATGCTACTGTTTTTCCAACATACAGTTTCAGCACAGTTTTGTTAAATATCAGAAAGTGATATAATTTATTTGGATTACTATCCATTGCTCTCTCTCTCTCTCTCTCTCTCTCTCTCTCTCTCTCTCTCTCTGAGCCAAAACTATACACTGTTTTTATTATTACACCTTTGCAGCATAGTTTGAAATCAGATATTAGGGGTCCTTGAGCCTTGTATCTTTTTCTTAGGAAAGGTGTAGTTGTTCAAAGTATTACATGCTTCCATGTAAGTTTTACTATTATTTTTTCCGGTTCTGTGAAAAATATATTTGGATTTTGATGGGCATGACATTGACTTGCTAGATCACATTCTGTAATATGGACATTTTCAAAATATTAGTTCTACGGTGTTGTCTTCAACTTATTTTCCCATGTTGTGAAGTTTTCACTGTAGATATCTTTCATCTCTTTAGTTAGGTTCATTATTATGTATTTTTAGGTTATTGTGGATGAGATTGCTTTTCTGATTTCTTTTTGAACACATTTATTGGTGGTGTGTAAAAACATATTGATGTTAGTATCTTAATTTCTGTAATCAGTTACTGTGTTAAAAGTGATTGTCAGATTTAAGGGTTTTCTGGTATAGATTTTAGTTTATTTAAGATACACGATCATGTCTTGTAAAAACAGAAAGGATTTGTCTGTTTCATTTCTTCTTTGTGTTCCCTTTATTTCTTTCTCTTGCCTGTTCTTCAGGCCAATTCCCGTTGTACATTGAATCAGATGGAGAACTGACACCCTTGTCTTATTTCTGATTTTAGAGGAAATGCTTTAAGCTTTTCTCTGTTTAACATAGTGTTGGCTAAAGGTTTGTCTTGTATAACTTTTATTATGCAGAGGGATCATTTTCCTATTCTAATTGTTGAAAGCTTCTAATCATGAAGACATGTTGATTTTTTTGTCAAGGTTCCTTTTCATGTATCTATTAAGACTATGTGATTTTAATTATTGATTATATTTATGTATTTTGTTACATTTAATTTATAAATGGATAAACTGAACTATCCTGGCATCCCTGGAATGAAGTCAAATTAGTCATTGCCTATGGATTCCTTAATGTGTTGGTGAATTTTGGGTTATATTTTATTACAGATTTTTCATCTATGTTCATGAGGAAAATTCATTTGTAGTTTCCTTTTTCTCTTGTGTTCTTATCCAGTTTTTGTGTTAGAGAAATATTGGTTCCATAGATAAGCCTGAAAGCATTCCTCTGCTTCTGTTTCATGTGTAATTTAAATGGCACTGGTATTAGTTCTGTCTAAAGGTGTGGTAGGGTTTCCCAGAGAATCCCTCAAGAGCTCTGGACTTTTTGTCCAGTTGAGAATGTCTTTAATAATACTTCAGTTTTAGTGCTTGGTGTGGATATGTTTAAACTGTTTATGCCTTAGCTTAACTTTGGTGGTTCATGTGTATCCAGAAATGTATCCATGTACCTAGATTTTCAAGTTGTTTGAAAGAGATGCTTTTAAAGTATTAGCTGCAGATCTTCTGAATGTCAATGGCATTGGCGTCTCCCTTCTTATTTGTGTTTTTCTTATATTGGGTCTTCTTTTCCCTTTAATTTAGCTAAAGTCATAAAATGAAAGCAGAGTGTAGAAAGAAAATGAGATTAAAAAAGATAGGAAAAGCCAGGCGGTGGTGGCACATGTCTTTAATCCAGCACTCGGGAGGCAGAGGCAGGAGGATCTCTGTGAGTTGTTAGTTTGAAGCCAGCCTGGTCTACAGACCGAGATCCAGGACAGGCACCAAAACTACACAGAGAAACCCTGTCTTGAAAAACCAAAAAAAAAAAAAAAAAAGAAAGAAAGAAAGAAAGACAGGAAAATGGGGTGGTGTTTAAGAAAAACTGGTAATGGAACAGAATAAAATAAATACAGAGTATGAAAAAGCAACCATAAAACCACACTAAGCACAATAAAACCAAGAAACATAAAGGATAAAAATCATTCAATGAAGAAAAAAGGTAAACCACCACTCATCAGTAGATAGTTCTTGCTTCTTCAGGTGAGTGTCTTTTGTGGCTTACTCTGAATCTGAGGTGGGAACCTGCATCACTCCCTCTGGGATTTCAGTAAGTTAGACTAGTGAGTGCTTGTTACCATGGAAACTACTTCTACAGATGCCCTACCTTTTAGCCCCCAATTCTGGGGCTCTGGCTTCTGCTAGATCCAGTGTCTTCCAGGTCTTTGATACTGCTGCTGGCTCACCTTTTCCCTTACAGAGATTTTGTCACTAGTATTTACATCCATAACTGAACTTACTATTCTTATAGGAATCAGGTAGCTCTGAAAAAGGTAGTCCTACTGATTCAACTCTGCTGTGTCTAGTTACACTCGTTCCTAAAATATATTTACTGACATTACTCTGAGTCCATATCATTTCCCTGTCTCTTGAGACTATGCATGCACTTAAAGGTAGTTATTTGCTTATTCAGTGGAGAAGTGAGGGGTTTGCGTTTGGAGACAAAAAGTACAGGCTCTGGTCTTCTAAGCTGAAAGCTGTATCTTTTTATTTCCTAGGTGGTGTGTCTGCTGTACCTATTACTGGGCTGTAGCAGCACAGTGGCTCTCTTCTCTGGTGTCTGCTTGTTATACCACACAAACTCTCTGGTCAGATCTTTGATTTTGTTAAGTGCTCACCAGTAGACCTGTGAGTCCCGCCCCCGCCCCCCATGGTTTCCTTTTTTCCAGGAAATGCTGAGTGGGGAGTCCTCTCCTTTCTCTTCTACTTTACTGAGCACTCTACGGGTTTGTGCCTTGTCTCCTTGACAAATCTAAATTTTGGTATTTCAGGATTTCATCTGGTTTGAGTCTATTGTTATCCTTTGACTTTCCACATGACTCATCTCTTCTACAAAGGAACCTGATGATTTGTTTCAGGTTCATGAAGATGCAGGATGCTGCTGGAGGTCTCTAGCCTGCCATCTCTTTAGCACTCAGAGGGTTTTGGTTTGAAAAAATTCCCTGTCATTTCTGGGAGACACAGTTGCACAGCAGACTTCCTAATTCTTTGGCTTTCACAATCTTTCTGTGCTCTCTTTCTTGGTGTTTCCTGAGCTTTAGGTTCAGGAGTTTTGTTGCAGATATATCTATTGAGGCTGTGTACCCCATGATCACTTGTGAGCTGGATTTTGACTAATTCCTGGCAGATTCTTTTTATGATTATGATCAGTTGTTAGCTGGATTTTGACTAGTTCCTGGCAGATTCCTTTTATGACTGTTTTCTCCTGATATTAGTTTATCTGCCACATCATTTTGGCTTGAGAAGTCACTTTTGCATTTAAAAAATTTTGTAATAAATTAAAGCTTGAAATGTCTTTGAGAGAGTATAATTTAATTTTTTGGTAATTTTTAAAGCTTTATTTTTGCAACTATATGGATCTTGTATTTATGTTTTTTAATATGTCTATACCTATCCAGTTATTCTAGCAGTATTTGTCATAAATAGTCTTTGCTGTACTGTATTGCATTCTCTAAGTAGTGGTCAGTTTCTATCTATCTATTCATGGCATTTGTATTTTATCATGTTAATACTCACAATACCACACTATCTGGATTTCCATACTTGAAGTCTTGAAATAGAGAAGTGTCATCCCTCTACCTTTATTCTTTTAAAATATTGTGCCCAATATTCTGAGTTTTTATACTCTCCATATAAGCTTTAGCATTCTTTTGTTGATATGCCCAAAATAACTTGGTAGGGTTTATACTGAGACCTCAGTGAAACTGTAAATCAAGTTAGTGAGAACTCATGTGTTGATGGTACTAAATATTCCTATTCCAAGAATATAAAACATTCAGTTCTTGCTGCCTTCTTTATCTTAGTCTTATGTGTATTTTGCTATGTGTACTTGTAAGCATTCCATTTTTCAAGAGTGGTAACATGATAATTTTTTAACTACAAATTCTAATTAACCCAATTAGAATGCAAGGAAATGACTTTTAGGTATTAATTGTGTATCCTGCAGCCTTATTAGAGTCACTTTTTATATTGATGAATTTTATTGCTGATGGTTTTCTTGGCATCTCTTTAGGGATAAAAAGCAACCAAAGACAGAGTTTTCCTTATATCTTTATATATTTATATACGTCTTTATATTTTCCTTTACTTGTACCATCTATGATTTCCTTGTAGGACTTCAGTATAAGCTGAAAAGAGATAAAACAGACTTCCATGTCTTGATCCTGATGTAAGAGAAAAATTTCTGGGTTTTCATTTTAAATTTTTGAGTCTTTCACTTCCCACTTCCATGTTCTCCTTTGAGTTTCATGGATACATTTTTAAATGATACATTTGATTCTTTTCCTATTTCTTTTAACATATATACTATTCCATAAATATTATCTTTGCAGTTATGGTGCAGATTACATATGAAAATTTAGAGCTTCAAAAATATATTTTAATTATATACAAATTATACTTCAAATCAATATAAATCTATTCTTTTATAACATCTTCCTAATTTATTGATGTCACACATTTTTTCTTTATGCTGTAACACCATCAATATGGAATTAAGATTGCTTTTATAATTTTGTCTTTTTAAACATTTATTTCATGTGTATGTGCTATACATGTTCATGAATGTACACACATGCCCATACCTATGGTGTATGCATGGAGGTCAGAAGACAACTTGTGAGAGCTGGTTGTCTTCTCTGCCATGTGGGTCCCAGTGATTGAACTCAGGTCTTCAGCCTTTATCTACTGAGCCATCTCACTGCTCTCGATTCATCTTGTGAATCTTATAAAAATAATAAAATATGATAAATCAAAGTTAGATTCGTACTTATCAATGTCAGTGTGATCTTTTTACATATTCATGTCTGGTCTTCACAGCATTATTTCTTGAAGAGTTTGTATTTTCTTACTCATATGTTTTTGCCTCTTTGTCAAAAGTTAGATTGTTGTAGATATGCAGATTTAATTATTGGGTCCTAATTCTGTTCTATTTTTCAATCTTCTTTTATTCCAAAATTATGTAGGTTCAGTTACGTCTTAAAACCAGATGTTCTATGATTCCATGTTTGTACATTTTGCTCATGATTATTTAGGCTTTTTAGGGTATTTGTGTCTTCATATAAAATTTTAGATTTTGTTTTTAAAGAATAATATTTATATTTTGATGGAGATTGCACTGAATTCATAGATTGTAGTGTATAGTATATACATTAGAGCATTGTTAATTTTTCTAATGAACATGAGAAGTTCCTGTCTTTCAGGGTCATGGTTACTGTCTTTAACCTGTGTTTTATAATTGTCCTTATGGATGTCATTTACTCTTTGGGTTATGTTTATTCCTATGTATTACCTACCTTTTATTTTTTTTCTGTGGATAATGTGAATTGAGAATTGTTGTCATGATTTATTTTTCAGAAAACCTACAGATTTTTGCCTGTTGGTTTTATGTTCTGCAGTATTACCAAATTTATCATTTCTCATAGTCTTTTGGAGTCTTTAGGATTTTTCTGCATATAGAATTACATTATATGCAAAATGGGATATCTTCTCTTTCTCCACTTCTGTTCCTAAATATTTTATTTCTTGTCTTCTGTAATTTTCTGAATAAAAGATCTAATACTATGTTCAACATGTCCAGTGAGAATGGATAGAATTCTCTTATCTTAGAAAAATGCTTTTATACTTTTCCAGTGTAATGTGTTGATGGTATGATTTTTTAATATATGTTTAGATATTGTCTTTCTTGCTGAATTGATCAAGACTTTTATTATGATTGGATATTGACTTTTACTAAATATGTTTCTGTATCTACTGAAATTATCATATAATTTTATCCTTCTATTCTATATGATATTAGCTTGAATATGTTAAGTCATCCTTTCATTCTTTCAACAAGACCGAATTTATCATGGCATATGATCATTTTGATATGCTGCTGGATTATGTAGTATTTTATGACTTGTACATCTATGATATGTTAAATGATCCCCAAAGGCCCTGTGCAGAAGGCTTGGTCATCATCTTAAAGTGTACTTGACCTTCATCTCCTTGCTTTCATGCATCCCAGTGATACAGGTTGTTTACACTTAAGGATGTCCCCAAAGGTCCTGAATGCTCTTTTCTACTTTTCTTTCTGAATGGGATATTTCAAAGGATATGTCTTCAAGTCAAATATGCTTTCTTCCTGTAGGACTATCCTTTACTGAGGCTTCCCTATTTTTTCCCCTTTTAAGCTCTTCATTTTGATTTATTTGCTTCTTTTTCATGGTTATTATTTTTTGAGAATTTCTTATTCTTAACTTCTCTTGTCTTCCTCGTCTCACTTAACCATTTATCTCTACTCAGATCTCACTGAGCTCATCTACAGTCATTACTTTCCATTTCCTTATCAGAAATTTCACCTGTTTAGTTTTCTTTATAATCTACTGTTGTAAGCTACATTCCTTGGAGTTGTCATATTACCTGTTTTTATTTTCATATTTCTGTGTTCTTCTGTAGAGATAGAGTTACCTTCATAGCTCACGGCTTCTCTGGAAGGGACTTTGAAGTGTTCCTTTTTAATGAAATGGTTGCTCTATTTTCTGTGGAGCACCAGAGTAAAGTCTTTCTATGGAAATCATTGTGTTTGAGCATTATGTTTGTCATGTCTGTTGTCTGTGCAGGGCCCTCAAGTGTTGAGTTCATATAGGTGTGGTAAAGGTAGCAGTGTGCAGGTGGAGTATATACTCTGTAGCTACTTCTAAAATCAGAGTGGTGTCCTAATAACTTACTCTCCTTCCTTAATACTGCCCCTCGTCTTCATGGGGCAGCCTCTACATAAACTCACTCACATGTATATAATGTGTGTGTATTTAAAAGAAGCTAGGATACAAATACGTGGGAAAACATGTAGTGATTGTCTTTCTGAGTCTGATTTAGCTTACCTAACATCTTCCAATTGCATCTATTTTTGCAATTTTTATTTTTTAATCACTGATTAAAATTCCATTGTGTATACATGCCACATTTGTATTCTTTTTTCTTCAGTTGATGAACATCTATGCTAATTCCATTTCCTTGCTAATGTGAGTATAGCTGCAATAAACATGGGTATGCAAGTGTCACTGTGACAGGATGCAAAGTCCTTTGGGTATATGCCCAGGAATAGAATAACTGAGTCATATGGTAGGGTTTTTCTATTTAAACTTTTTGAGAAACTCCCACAGATTCCCACAGCTGTGCCTGTTGACATTTCTGACCGACAGTGATATAATAAGGGCCTTCTTTCACCACATCCTTGTCAGTATTTATTTTCTTGATGAAAAGCCATTCTGACTGCGTATCCCTGATGGCTAAGGAAGATGAGCACTTTAAACAAATATTGGCTATTTTTACTTCTTTTGAGAACTATATGTTCAATTCCTTAGTCTTTTTTTTTTTTTAAATTTGGATGTTTGTATTCTCCTTTGGTTTGTTGAGATCTTTGTATATCCAGGATACTAATCCCCTGTCATACCTGTGGCAGAAGCAGAATGTTCCCCTCTGAGTCTGTGCTTTCATTGGATACCTCTTTTCTTGTTGTAAAGAAGGAAGCTTTTGAATTTCATAGGTTCCTAGCTGTGGACTGTTGGCTTTATTTCCTGAGTGAGAGGAGTCCTATTAAGGACACCTTTGCCTACATCTTTAAATGTTTTTCCTACCTTTCCTTCAGCTAATTCAGAGTTTTGGGTTCTAGGCTAACATCTTTGGTCCAGTATGAGTTGATTTTCGTGTAGGGTGAGAGATGAGCTCTCCTGACCTTTAGAGTTTGTTGAGAAACTCGGTGCTATTCTGACGGGCCTACCTTTTTGTGAGCCTGGGTGCTTCACCCTTGCCACTGTCTACATACTGCTTTTCTCTTGTGTGTTTAGTGGTTTAGCTGTAATCTGACAAGGAAAAAGGTTCTGTTTATGGTCTTAATGCATTCTAAATGCTTCCTATATCTGGATTGGAATCTCTTTCCTTAATTTGGGGAAACTTTCTCCTTTGATTCTATTGAAAAGTCCCCGATGTAAGTCTCTTGTGTTCATGTTTATTAGATTTGATGTTTTCATAGGGTCTTAGATGCCCACTCATATTTTTGTAATTTGTCATTGTCCTTCAGAAGGTTTCAGTTCTTCCACCCTGCCTTTCAGCTCAGATAGTCTGTCCACTCATGGATCCGTTCTTAGTGAGTCTTTCCATGGAAGTTTTTTTTTTTTTTTTTGACTTTTTGTGCTTTTCAATTGTGTATTTTAAGTTTTACTTTAGTGTTTCTCTTTGAAGAATTCTTTTGCATGTTTTACACAAACTTCCTTTTTACTTCAACTGTTTGTGTTCTCTGTCTTCATTTGGTTTGTTTTCTTTGAGTTCTGTGCAATTTCATATAATTGACTCTCAGCATAGGTCATTTTTGTGGGATTAGTAATTTTCTGAGAAGTTATGTTGTTACAGTTTTCATGTTTCTTTCATAGTTACATTGAGTCTGTGCATCTAGGCTTATTTAGTTGTTTGGATTTTTTATGTTAGCTATACTCTTTGAGTTGAAATATTTTCAATGTTCAAGTTGAGCTAAGTTGTGGTAAAGTTGAGTTATGTAGTTCAGACATTTGATCCCCTGTAACATGAATCTTAAAAGGTCTTATAATAAAAAACCCAGAGACAGATATTGAACTGAAAGTTGAAAGACCAGAACAGCTAGCCACTAGCTTACCTCTATGAAATCCTCAGCTTCAAGAGAGCAAGTTCTCCTCACGCCTTATATACCTTTTTGTGCCCTGCCATATTACTTCCTGGGATTAAAGTTGTGTGTCGCCACCTCCTGGTTTTGTTTCCCTCATGTCGCCCAGTGTGGCTTTGAACTCACAGAGATCCAGACAGATCTCTGCCTCCAAAAAAGTGTGTGCCACTACTGCCTGACCTCTATGTCTAATTTAGTGGCTGGCTCTGTCCTCTGATCTCCAGGTAAGCTTTATTGGGGTACACAATATATCACCACAATCCCCAGTCCTAGAACTCATGGTGTTAGTATGGTCTCTGTATTACTTCCAGAGTAAGCTATTTTTAAATAATATAATATTTTTATTGTTTGAGAATTTCATACAACATATCTGAAGTGTATTTACCCCTTGTTCCCAGATTCACTACATCCTCCCTAACACTTGCAGTTTTTTGATACATACACACAAACACACACACACACACACACACACACACACACAGAGAGAGAGAGAGAGAGAGAGAGAGAGAGAGAGAGAGAGAGAGAGAGAGAGAGAGAGAGAGAGAGAGAGAGAG